>JAPYYX010001087.1:0-31447 GCA_030522605.1 Cremastinae sp. B BG-2022a | reverse complement strand
TTTTTTTTTTCAGAACTTGTAAAACTTTGATAGATTTGCTTAAAATAAGACCAAATGAAGTTAATCTAACGATTAAAAATTATGAAAAATAATTTAAAGACTTAAGGGGGCCGTCTTGCCCCGGTCTCCCCTATGCATTTTTAATTATTAAAATAGCAAAAGAAAAAAAATGGTGAAAAAATGTAGCAAAATAAATGAACGGCAATAAGAAATCTGAAAGTACACCTCTTCATAAAAAATTCAAGTTAAGAAAAAGAAATGCAATAAAAAATCAATTAAGCACTGATTAATAATTGAAAAGCAGTTCTCATATAAAAATCATTTTCATCCGTTGCAAAACTATTCTAATTTCCGTCAAAAGATACATTTTATTGCGTCAAAACCGTTTTTAATTAAAGTGACCCAAAACCGCAAAAGAAAAAGGGGAAATAAAGAATTGAAAATAAACCGGACAGTAATGAAAAAGCTGAAAATAATTTCGCTCACGATGTACAAAATAAAAAGTATCTTCGTTCATTGCTCGA
Source organism: Cremastinae sp. B BG-2022a (assembly GCA_030522605.1). Lineage (NCBI taxonomy): Eukaryota > Metazoa > Arthropoda > Insecta > Hymenoptera > Ichneumonidae > Cremastinae sp. B BG-2022a. The sequence continues at coordinate 30,923 of JAPYYX010001087.1, read as the reverse complement.
GTAGATAACACTTTTCCCCCTTTTTCATTCATCGCTCTCTTTGCCAACCGTGACCCATAGCCTACGAAATCACATCTAATTTATTGGTTGGTTGCCTCATAGTTACGAAAAACACTTAAAATTATTAAGTCATTTCAGCCACGTTTTTTTTTCCTCGTTAATCGCAAACATGGCGAAGAGTAGCCGGAGCTGAAATCCTACGTGCCAAAACCTTTCCAATTTCGAGTCCACTGACCCGTTTGTTTTTTTTCCTCTCCATTCTAAACGCCATTCAAAATTCCCTAAAACTTATTCGCTGCCTCGGTGAATAATTTTTTGCTTTATTTCGATTTCTCGCTGAATGCTCGGAGCATCAGCGAGAAAAGAATTTCTTTTTCTTGACCCCCCGTTGTTTAGTTTCGGAATTGCCCATATCTGTATTATGTGTAATGGAGTTAGAGAGAGAGTCGAAGACCGCTTATTAAAAGAGTGGGCCTCATCTCTCGGAGCGAGGCTTTTATTGTTCTCGAAGATTTGCGACCCGCTGACCATGGCGTATAGTGTATAAGCGCGAGGAATCCGCGATGCGGTAGGTACAAATAAGCGCGCATGTACAGGGTGTCCTCTCAGAAGTACAATCAACCTTCGGAGCCTCTCGAGCACGAGAGATGTAGAGACGTAAAAAAAGTGAAGAAAAAAAAATTTCGCTTCTCAATTCCCGGTGTTTTGTTATCAGCGTGAGGAGAAAAGACGAGAGAGATAGGTGCGGTGACGTGAATTAATGAGAATACTCCGAAGGAGCAATTAAAAGGCCGATCGGTAGAGGCGACGAGCCGCGAAGAATCCGCGATCCCTCGTATAAACTCGAACGCGTATACACTTTCTCAAAGATACACTCTCAGTGTCACCATAAACAAATTACATAATTATAAAAATAATAAGATAAAGAGAGAACGTCTGATAAATGGTGAGAAATTGGAATTTCTGGGAATTTTTTTGTTCTCGCGATATAATGGGAAAATCGCGTGATCTTTGGAAAATTGAAGATTTTTGAAAAAGAAATTGTGAATTTATTTGACTCGAAAGATAATGGAGCGATGGAAAATATTCGTTGAAGAAAGTTTAACGATGTTTGCGAGATGCGTAGATGCCGGTTAAATGATGGAGATGAGGAGCATCGGCGATGGTAGGAGGTGATCATCAGCGAGAACTCGATGATTCACGGACCGGAGGCACTGGAGAATTAGCAGCGAAGGTAATACTTTGCGCTTAACGTCTCGATTAGTCCAGCATTATTCAATTAGACTCGAGTCCAGGAAGAGAGCACGGAGAATGATGAGATTTCTCGAATAGTTGGAATGCCTGGAAAGATCGAGCGAGAGAGTGTCGGCTCGGAGGGGCGGAATAGGTGAGGGAGAGAATCGTTTCTCCGGGCCTCCGGAGTTGGTCCGTTGGCGAGAGAGGCCCCGCCGAGAAATATGAAGAGAGCCTCGTTTTCAATTACTCGAGAGAGAAACCACACGCGAGGCCGCGGGGCTTTCTTGTAAAGCTTCACTTCTCGCATACGTTATTTCATGCGGATGCACGCGAGCAGAAGGCGCGAGGTCTTCCCGTCTCGAGAGTCCGCTCATCCTTTTTATTTCCACGCGTAATGATACTCGAGGCTCGTTGTCGCAGGGATTCTCTCGGAAGGTATGACAGAGAGAACGGCCTCCGTGTGATCGCCGAGTCATCCGACGACCGAAAAGCGACGTGTGAAAATAACGCTCGTGAAATTTAGGAAGCGTATTCTCATTTTCTCATACTTGGTCCCTTCCGGATTCTTCGAAAAAAACCGATCGAAAATACTGTAAGAAGACAAGAAAATAGCTCGATACGGACATATTTTAGGACGTTATTGAAAACTTCTTGAAATTAAACAAAAATTACAAATAAACGTGTAAAAGAACGTTTATGAAATCGTTTCTTCTCACTTTGCCCTTTCGAATTCTTCGAATACAAATCGATCGGAAATTGAAGCAATATTTAAAAAAAATAATTTCGGTAGTCAGGAAATAGCTCAGCAGAGACACACACTTCTCATTTAAATGTTTGTGTTAGATTTTCTGGAAATGTTTCAAATACTTGTGTGGAAATAACATTCGTGGAATCTATGGAGCGTAATCTCGTTTGATCGTTTTTACCCTTTCGTATTCTTCCAAAAAAAGATCGATTCGAAAGTGAAGGAGTACCGTAAAAAAATAGCTTCATATAAATATACGCATACTTTTTATCCAAGATTTTCACACGGAAAATTCACTCGGATATGCCAAATATAAAAACGTACGAAATATTTTAAATTAACAGCACATTAATATTGACAGTATATTAATAGCATTGATATAACATTATCAATAAATATATTGTCGTGCTTTATCGAAAACTGTCCACGCTACTAATTTTTCTGTCTAATCAACAATGTTATTCATGAAGTTTATAATTGGTATGACTTCTTGTAGACACGTACGAGATTTAAACGAGCAGAGACCTTTTTTCGCTACCTCATGATTCTGCTGATAACGCAAAATTCGCGAAAAATAGCAAAATCTTTAAAATAGAATTCACACACGAGTACTTGTAAAAGCGAAAGTGTCGGGTTTATATAGATGGCGCCAAGAATATTAAATTAGACTTGTTTAATGATCCACAAATTTCGAGCTGATATCGTAAGGTGAACCTCATGTATGTTCGTATGTAATGTAATGTAATAAAATGTTGTACAATGTATGGTAAGATTGTGCATATTTTAAAAAACAAGAAAATAAAATGAAAAGCTCTCTCGCAAAGTTTCTCAATCGCAAATGCTCCTTCCTCCTGATTACGCGATTTTTCTCGTTCCGCCCCAGATGTGGGAGACGTTAAAAGTGCGTGTGCACCCGTAATAACAAGAATGCTGTCGCTCAGAGAAATTTATAAATGGATTAGAAAAATGCGTCGTAATCAGCGATAGAAAAAGGAAGCGTGCGGCGTTTCCGTTCATGCTCGGTTTCATCTGAGAATTATGTATCCGCAGCGCGTTATCGGTGGCAAAGAGTCAACGAAGATTGAAGCTCTCGGGAGAGAAAGGGGCGAGCGAGTGGAAAACAAGACGAATCTAAAAATCGAGGAAAAAACAACGTACGGTTAATATTTTCTATCGAGATTAGGATATAAAAAGTGAGCTCTTTTTTTTTCTCTCGCTCGAGAGCTCGAAGAAAGCGAGAGTGAGATGTGATCCGTCTGTCTCTGCGAGCTCGAATGCTGCTGAGAATTGTTGAATAAAAAAGAGAAAAATAAAGAAAGAGAGAGAGAGAGAGAGACGGAGATACAGATGGGAAGAAGCGAGCAAACTCGATAGAGACCGCACACGTCGAGAGTCAAAAACATTTTTTTCTCCATCCTCTTTCTCTTTTTTTTCCTCCTCCCGTGTCTCTTCCTCTTGTTCTTCTCTCGAGTTTATGGGTGGCTTCGAGAGATCGCCTTGCACCGTTCCTTTCTCTCCCTCCTTCTCGCTCCGTCTCTTTGCTCTTTTCCGATCTTCTTGTCGTTTTCTCGATAATTATGTGGGTCAAATTCGAAAAAAAGCATCGAACGAGAAGCGCGAAAAATACAATTCGATCGGAAGCGCACGACGTAAATACCGTATTGATTTTCCACCGGACAAGAATCTCGCTCGATGACCGAGTGAGCGAGGTTCATTTTTTTCAGACGCTGTATGACTGTCAATAAGATACTTGCGAGACGTATCGCTCGTTTGCGTCGCCCCTTGCTCATTCTCTCTGTTGCTCTCTCGTTTCCTTTATTCCTTTCTTTCCTCTCTCTCTCTCTCGCTTTCGGAGTTCGGACGACTCAAGAGCCTGGGGCCTCAAGGCGTTTTTCAGCGTTAGTTCCGAGCGCCTGTTGAATACGATCGGAGACTTTTTATCTTTTCGTTCCAAGGTGCCAAGTGCTGTGAAAACTAAATTCAAAATTTATTATTATTTTTATCGATTCTGCTAATCGTTCGACTGCAAAATATTTTGATATATTTTAACGAGTAACAATTAACACGAGTAGTAACATTATTTTCGATATTTCAGGAGATAAATTGTTTTGGGATGAGTGCGAAATCGAGAGAGAAATATTCGGACGTCGAGCGTCGATTAGATTTAAAATTTTGGGCTGTGTTGATAACTTTCATTGTTTTCTGCGATCGCACTGACGGGGTTAAGCGTCCACACATTATTTTCATTCTAGCTGACGATTTGGTAAGTGGCACGAAGAGAATCTAACGGATAAAGTACGTGAGTGGACGTCATAGATCGCGTGGGAAAGAATTTTAGTTCCTCATCAAAACTCGTTGACAAAAAGGAATGAAAGAAATGATGGTAAAGTTTGCGGTGAAAGATTTGTACACGTGACACGTTTGACATCGTCATTATCACTTTTTCTCTCGCCGATGAGACGTGAAAGAGACGTCGAGCCGTGAAAGTTGTCGACGGGCGAGAAAAAAAGAGAATGAATTCGTTATGATTTTTTTTTTGATACCGGATTAACCTTTGAATACTTCACGAGAATTAAAAAGTATATTTATAGACTGCAGAAAGTATCGATTATTATTGCTCACTTTCTAAACAATAATTAAAGCAATTTATTGGTTTTTAAAAATATTATTTTTTGAGATTTCTTTTTGTTCGTTAAAATTTAAATAGGGATGGAACGACGTTGGTTTTCATGGTTCAGGCTTGATAAAAACTCCGAACATCGATGCACTGGCTTACACCGGCCTCATACTGGACAACTATTACGTTGCACCGATTTGCACGCCTTCGAGAAGCGCGCTCATGACGGGCAAACATCCGATTCATACCGGAATGCAACACGGAGTTAGTAAAATAAAAACAAAACTGAGATTAGCATGAAAAAAAAGTATCGAAAAAGTAAGGATGAAAAGCGATTGGTCAGGTGTTGAAAGGAGCCGAGCCGAGGGGTTTGCCATTGGAAGAAAAATTGCTTCCGGAATATCTTCGTGAACTCGGATACTCGAATTATATCGTGGGAAAATGGCACTTGGGCTCGTACAAGAAAGAGTACACCCCGACTTTTCGTGGCTTCAAGAGGCACGTTGGACTCTGGACAGGGAGACACGATTACTACGATCATACCTCGGTCGAGAGCGTGAGCAAAATCCGCTTTTTCCTCATACATCCTCAAACTCCGGAAATTTTCTCATCCTGGGTGTTTTCAATGTTTTTTTCTTGATTTCTTTCAAGCCATATTGGGGCATGGATATGAGGAAAGATCTCGAGCCTGCCTGGGATCTTCACGGACGTTACTCAACCGACGTCTTCACCGAGGAGGCCGTCAAGGTGATAAAAAATCATAACGCGAGCTCACCGCTGTTCCTCTACCTCGCGCACGCGGCTGTACACTCTGGCAATCCTTACAATCCTCTGCCAGTCTCGGACGATCTCGTTGAACAGTTCCACTGGATCGAAGACTACAAGAGACGACGCTTTGCTGGTAGAACGAGTCCCAATTAAAACTGCAACTCGTTTTTTTCAATTCCTTCCTCTCCGGTCTTTTATATCCTGCTGACATTAATATAATTATACCAGTGATGAAACAGTCGAGTGGAATTCTATTTCGAGGCACATTTGCATCGAAATATTTCCTACTACACATTATATCGTTACGTAAATATTCGATGATTCACAAGATCGAGGATTTTACTACTTTGTCAAACGATCGTTTATTTGCTTAACCTTTGAGCAGGAGATTTCTGGCGTTTATCCAGCAATGGAGACCCAACTAGAACGACCGATTGCGAGAAATTTCAACAGTTTTTTAGTATTAGAAGAAATTCAAAGAATTCTTACGACACTAATGATTTAATGAATTTGTCTGCTTGTTTTGTTTTCCCGATGAAAAAAACAGCGATGCTGTACAAGCTAGATGAGTCCGTCGGCGAGGTGATCGATGCTCTGAGACAGACCGGTATGCTCGCCGAAAGTATTATCGTGTTTTCAACCGACAACGGAGGAGCAGCTGCTGGCTTTAATTTAAACGCAGCATCGAACTGGCCACTTCGAGGAGTCAAGAATACACTCTGGGAGGGTAATTTTTTATACCACGGTAGCCAGAGGTTTTTCTTACTCCAGGAAACTTTATTGACTAAAAACAAACAGGCGGCGTCAGAGGAGTCGGTGTACTCTGGTCGAAGGAAATTCCCAATCCTGGTCGAATATCGCGTCAGCTCTTTCACATAACTGACTGGTTACCCACGATTCTCAGTAGTGCTGGCATGGAGACGACGAACGATACCATTTCGAGTAAAAATCTGGATGGTTTCGACCTTTGGAATTCTTTGAAAAATGATAGCCCATCACCGCGGACGACCGTGCTTCATAATATCGATGACGTGTACGGGACTGCGGGAATTTCTGTTTTTGATTGGAAATTGATTCAAGGTATGCGAATGAGCAATCCGGACGTCCCACAGTTCGTCTATTTGGTTATAAAGTAGAGACACATTTTTTCCTTGAATAAAAATAGGAAGTACTTACAACGGGACCTGGGACGGTTGGTACGCGTCTTCCGAGTCGAACTGGACTTACGTCGACAAGGACGTGATTCAGAGCCTCGCTGGGAAAGCATTAACCAGCGTTGGACTTTCGTTGACATCAGAAAAAATATCGATACTTCGATCAGCAGCAACGTTAAACTGCGAGCAGCCAAAAATAAAGCATCCTTGCAAACCGCTCGAGAAAGCTTGTCTCTTCAATATCGTCGCTGATCCTTGCGAATTCAACAACGTAGCCGATCAGTGAGTTTAGACTTTAGAGAAATTAAACAAATAAAGATAAAACAGAAATAAAATTGGCTAGATAAAAAATCGAATGTACCTTTTTCAGAAATCCAAGTATTGTCAACTTGCTGACTGAGGCACTTAAAAAGTGGAACGACACTGCGATTCCACCGTCTAATGTCCCGTGGGACCCAAGAGCTGATCCGCAACTCTGGGATCACACTTGGAACAATTTTGGAGATTACGAGAGCTCCGGAACTAAAAATTACATGGACATAAAGTGTCAACAAATTTAAGCGCTGCAGGATAGGTGGAGCAGTAAAATGGACAAATTGATTTTCGATAAATCACTTGTGAAAAAATTTGAAGTCTGTCTTAAAAATCGAACGACCAAAAATCTCTTCTCCATTGAACGACAAACGCGAAAAGAATAAAAAATTGATCGTTGCTATAAATAAATAATTATGTACCAATGAAATTTATACAGAGTACAATTCGTTCGAGTGTCGATTAATCGACTCGTTGGGCCGTGAGACAGAGAAAAAGAGAGTGGCTTTGCCGTTGAGTACTTGTGAATGAACGTTGATCACGGTTGCGTAGTCGTTAGAAACGGCTAGAATGTGAGTATTGGATCTTCCCGATGATCGAGAATATCTGCGAAAAAATAAGGCCGTGTAATTTACTGGAGAATTAAAGCGAAGTAATTTGTTTTGATTGTCGATAAAAGATCATGAGAATAACGAACCTTTGGCTATGCTCCACCAGGGAAGAGTAATGTACGTGAGAAAGGCGTTGAGTGGTACCGATTGTGCTCTTCTCGTTTCCTTCCAAAAGTGAAAGGTCTGAGTAAAGCCTCTCATTGTCCAGAGTGGGTTGTAAGCGCCATCGTCGAGTTCTGTCAATTATTGAATAACAGTGAATTCCAGCAATAATCATAGTCGAGTGACGAGTATCATTTTTCAAATGAATTTTTAAAAAAATGTATGTTAAAATAGTCGAAAAAATAGCCAATGAGGTCCTAACGAAAAAAAGTATTTTCCCAGAAAATAAAAGATGAAATCCCCGCGTAAGATCGTACGAGAAAATATAAATAAAAAATTATGCGAAACAGATAAAAAGCGAAGGCGCACTGTGATCCCATCGGTAATAGAAAAATACAGATATAAAGAAAGAAATGCAGAAGCATTGAAATAACGACGACTCTGTCACTGAAAAGTAGTCAGTGGATTCTTGGCGTGCACAACATCGATAACGATTAAAAAAAAGAGATGTATCTTTCTCGAGAGGGAATTCATCGTTTCGGACGGTGTGAACCGAGAAATGACGAGATGAAGGGCGAGAGCACGTGTAATGAGAGCCATCGTTATTTAACGGTGAATACTAAGTCCGAAGTGTAAAAAACGTGACTACAAGTGCTCCCACTCGATCACTCTGAAAAAGAAGACGCAATGAGTGACGAGACCCGCCACGGGGGGACCACAGAGCCGTTATCGCAATCAATTATTTATCGAGGCTGTAATCGTTTTGTTCTCGCTCTTCAGTTAGGGGGATGGAACGTTACCCTGAGAGCCGGGGCGGCGGGGAAGCTCGCACCAATAGTAGATTGCAGTTCCATCCGGAGTAACGCGATGTGGCGGAAGTGGATTACCGATAATACTTCCGGACATGGCTCGTCTTCTTCTCCTTCGTCTCGGCAACGTTGCGCTCTGTCTATGCGAGCAGTCGTAAGTGCTGGCTCTCGTTAGCCTTGAATTAGCATTTTTGTCACGAATCTGCTCGAGTATGCTCGAGTTCCCGGAGGCATTATCATTCTCTCGGGAATTCTCTGGGGATTCGACGTGATTGCTCAATCCGTTCGTCAATAATATTCCGTTTGTCTCGCTCGAATTGCAATGTCCATTTTTTGTGGCTGAATGCACGCCGATTATTTCGTCGTCGCTGAAATAACGACGCGAACGGTTCCTCGGACGTCTTCTACGAGGCAGAGGCGAGTCTTCTGGCGTCTCATCCGAAATTTCAATCCGACGCTTTTCAACCTCTTCTTTCCCCTTTTTATCGTCCTTCGCTTGAGAATTGTCAACATCCTTCGACGTCGCGTCGTATCCAAGCGGTAACTCTTCTTTCCCATTAACCAGTATCGCACCCGCATCCAATTTTTGCATCACATTGTCCTCACTGAGGCGATCCACGCTGCTCGACACGAGGATCTCGCTTCCAACCTCGATATGATGTTGCTGCTGATAGTGCTGACGCTGACTACGACGTTGGGGCTTTGGAGTCGCAATCGGAGTCGTCGATGACGATTTTGATAAGTTCCCCGGCGTTCCAGGACGCTGATGACGATTTCCTAACGCGAGAGACAGTCAGATAGAGGAAGGAGGGACAGAAAGAGAGAGAAAAAGCAAAGAAAGCCAGAAGCTCCGACAGTCGTCACATTTTCTTTCAAATTTTAATTCTACTTCTAGTGTTGTATGAGTGTACTCGCACCCTCTCGTTACGGAGATTAAATTCGGCGAGGGTATTTTTCTTTTATCACGTTTGACGCTCTCGATATATGAAATATCCAAAGGAGGCTTCTATATACTATGAATTTGTTGATCTACGAACATGTGGCTATGAATGAGCCAGGACAATCCTGGATAAAACGCGGGACCCCGTCGATTCGACCTCCGACGAGAGGGCGAGAGGGTTTTGTTTTCATACTTTTTTTTTCATTTCCTCAAGCATACTTGATGTTCAGGGAATTTGTTTGAATTTGTTTCTTTTTTATAAATTTTTTGTCCGCTATTTTATATATACGAGAGGTCGCGAGCACACTCACCACCACTTGTTAGACGAGTCGAAGCAGTTTCGTGGAAGGTCGTATCATCCTGCTTGCCGGAGTGTCTCGCCGAGAGACGATTCTCGTTATTGGCTCTGCTCGCGTTGTTGATAGGATCGTCGCTCGTTCTCGATGAGCTCGTAGCGTCGCACGAGGACGTCGAACTTTTGCGATCCCTTCTCGTTTCCCTTTTGCACATGCCTGGCGAGTACTGGGGGGAGGTTCGTCTTCTTGATCTTGGACTCCTGCGGGGACTATCGGAGGATGTTCGTATCGGGGTTTCCCGGCCGCCCCAGCTGCTGGCATGTCCTTCTCTGGCTACAAAGGGAAGAAACAAGCCGGCAATGGTCGTGCCACAATATCGATTAGAGATTAAACATGAGATTTCATTTTAGAGATAGAGAGAGAGACAGAGACAGAGAGTGGAAAATAATAATGCATCGCTGATGATTCGGTGGTGTGAGAATATTTCACAGGGCTTTGCGGGCGTTATTCTCATTTTTCGTGTCATTCACACAAGCAAGAGTACATTTCTATCTTGCCGTGCTCTTCTCTCTTCTCCGTTTCCCTTTTCCTCGCTCCTTTTTATTTTTCTCTCTTTTCCCCTTCAAATCTCATTCGTGTGCCGGGCTCGAGTGTTTCTCGTGAGTGTTACTTCCCATTTTGTGTCAAAGCATACACGTACATATACATATTATACAGCGATAGCATTTACACGATAGCGCGAGCGACACGTTGTGCAGAGAAATTGTGAAGATTCTTAGATAAGTGTGAAAGTTTAAAAAATTCGATTATCAGTCACGAACGGCATCATCCGTTTTGTTTTTTCTCTTGGAATAATATTACGCTTCGCTACATCCCGAGCCGTGCTCTTGTCTTCGGGTCTTTATTGCAGGCAATTTTAGAGACTCGTATCGAATGCATGCACAGTATAGAAATTTACAATCGTAGTAGAGAGAATTTTCATGTGAAAGAATGCGAGGGGAAGACGAGCATGCGTGAAACGTGATGAAACACCGTATTCACAAACGTGAGAAGGTCAAAGACATACGAAAGTGCGCATTATTTAGTTTTCTTGTTGTTGAGGGACAGAGATAAAAGCGCCTTCGCGTCCTAAAATTCAAAAATATTGTACAAAAATAAAAAGAAATAAAAATAAGAATTATACTTGTTTCGTTATTCGAGTTTTCACCAACACTCCGAAAAGCTAATGTGAGTAAAAAAAGATTATCGAATGGATGGAAATGTGCCGAATGCCCTAATCTAGTTTCGGTTATTAAAATAAAATGCCGAAGAAATCAGGGTAAAAAATGAATCTGCGATTTACCGTCACGGACATCACCAGCCTCGATTTCATTGAGGCCGTTGGCCATCGAGTCCAGACCCTCGTTTTCCGAGCGGGCCTTCGTCGCGACAGGGTCCGGCTTCGTTCGCCAGCCGCCGCGTACGAAGTTATTCAGATTTGCACTCGGATCTGACAATCTTCGCTGATGGCGATACATGAAGAGCTCCTCAGCGTCGTCCCAATCGGCATCCCAGAGAGCATCGGTCGCCGAATATCCAGGCTCTGATGTCGGAGTCTCCGCGCCGGAACCTTTTGGTTTCGTAACAGCCATTTCAGCGTGTCCTTTGCCTGCAAAATTCAAAATATTCGTTATTAAAGACGGGAGAGATGCTGAAAAATTTAATGATGCGTACCTTGGGGGCCCTTCATTCTCACGAATTCGATCCTCTGGGACGAAGCGCCGGAGAAAAGGCCAAAAGTCATGCGCTGAGCCATCTTCGTGCTGAGGCTCGACTACGGAAAAATATTTCGTCTGAGAAATTGGAAATGCGCGTGGGAAGAGAAGAATTATGGCAATGAATTTGAAAACGATCCTGATAAATCGTTAAAGCGAGTATCCAGGGATTATCGACGGAAAAAACACGGAGAAAACTTACTCTGGCATCGTATACTTTCTTGAGAGCGTCGTATCTGATAGAACCGAGAAATATGACGCCTTGGACGGCGCCGTCACGATCCGAGGCGACTAACTCGACACAGACCATTTCGCCGTCCCTAACTAATATATCACAGAATACTTCGTCGAAATTGTCGACCATGAAGCAGATGTGCGGATAGGTCATCTCCTCGAGATCGCCCTTAGCGTCCATTCGTCGACGACTCGGACTGGCGTAGACTTTCTGCGAGTGGCGTCTGAGTACCTGGCAATTTTGTTAATTAATTTTTTTTTTCATTTTCTTCCCTCATTGAAACTTTTTTTTTTCGTAAATTGCTCACTTGCAATTCCTTCGGACTCGTGCGTGTGCAAATGGCGAGTGTGAGCGTGTAATCGAACTGATGCACGACAAGATTGAGATAAACGGTTTCTTCCCAGTCTATATCGGGATCGCCGATCGGCAATTTTTTGCTGTCTTTGCGAAAGACGTCGACCTCGGTCTCGAATTTTGGCACGTATCTCGACGATGTTTTAACGTGCTTTTTACGCACGAAGAATAACAAATCGTCACCGTCTATCGTATGCTCCGCTTGGAAGAGAAAGTGACGCACGAAAAGATCGGTCCAGTACGTCGTGCCCTGGAGCATCACAAAACCAGAATCTGCAAAATTTAATCCCATAATTAATAAACCCGGAATTTCGAACGGCTAATTAAAAATTAAATAGTTATTTCTCATTTTATTCGACTTTTTAAAAAATACGAATTCGGAGGCAGAAAAATAAATATAATTTTACGATCCGCTCAGCAAAATTAAATTCCATAATTAATAACTCCAAAACTCCGAACGGCTAATTGAAAATTGAATAGTCGTCCTCATTTTATTCAATTTTTGTAGAATTTTATTTCTTTTGAGGCTGAAAAACAAAGAAAAAATATTTCCACCGTTTATGTCATCGCTTTTTCATCCAATTTGTTATGCATCGTGAATTTTCAAGCGCCACGCTCGGTGACTTCATTTACGAAGTATACATGTATACATATTAACACGTTGACTAAACGTCTCTCCCATTTTCTTTCTTCGCCTCTACAAGGGTCAAAAAATGAGAGGGAGGGGCGTCGCGTTCGAGAACACACAATCGATACTCGGACGAAATTCACTCCGCTTTCTCGTGCAGCTGAAAACGCTCATTTCAACCTCCAACATAATCTGAAAGCGTGAATGAAAAAATAACGATTTTCAAAAGTGTTTGCAGCGAATACATTTACCCGTGTAACGAAGCACGAACGAACGGATTTGTTTGCCTGACCGCACGGCCGTCACAATAAATCTGCTCGTGACCGTAAATGCACGCTCAATTTGTATACTACGAATAAAAATAAGAATAAAAAAATAAAAATTATGAATGCATGTTTTTGCCAGACGTGGATATTGAAATAAAAATGTCACGTTCAATTGATTCATATGTTATAACTTCTGAACCGCCTTCTTCGAAAATGATGCGCATAAATTTTTATAGCCGAGGCTTTGTCGCACAAGTGCAAATTAATTTAAAAGCGTCATGTCTAACGGGTGCGCAAACATCTCGAGTGACAAGTTGAGACGCCCGAACAAAACGAGCGTAAACAAAACAACTAGTGACAGGTGTTTGCGCTCGAAAACAAAAATAAAAGGATAAAAACCCACCGTCTTTGAGAAGCTGCCGCATTTCCTTTGTCCTCTGGAAATTTATTTCTTCGAGTAGTTGCTCCAACATGGTAGCAGGCCGCGGAAAACCTGCCGAGCTGCCGGCGAGACTTGCCATAATATCGGGAATTCGATCGCGCGGGGTGAGGAAGAAAAAGTCTCGAATTCGTCAGTCTCACTGTTTACGCGGCTTGCTCCTGAGTATTCCAAGATGGCGGAGCCGTCGATATTTTTAAAATGAGTAAAAAGGAAAGACGCGGGAGGGAGAAAGTTAGCGGCGGCAAATATGATAATCGCCTTTGCGATTACTCATTTTGTGCGAGGAATGCGAAATTTCGTATTAACATCGAAAAGCGTCGACGTTGATAATGAGACGAGATTTCGCGACTCGACGAAGCGTCGAGTTCGCGTTTTGCTTCGTTGAAGATATGTCGCGGGCTTGTGTACAAACACGCACGATTCAGTCTCACGTGATTCTCGCGAGTAAAAACTCCGAATTCAAAAAGATCCACCGCATCATTACCGTTTTTACAAGCATTCACGAGAAAATGCGAATCCGACGACTGTCACGGGCAGTATGAGATTTTTAGTAATTGCGATGAAATCCGGTCGATAATTCTCGGGGCGCAGGCGCTGAACCCGATGGGAGGGCACCAGTTGTCACGCGCTCTCGTATATTCCCGTTGATAAAAAAAAACACGCAGTTATCGATAAAAAAAACCGGTGCAAAGCAATTCCTTGTCTACCTACAGAAAATAAAAGCAGTCCCTATTATAATTTTAAAAAAATTATCTCTTTTCAGGTGTCTATTGCAGAGTGTGACAGAGACAGATACAAAAATAATTAATTTTTTTCTTCGACATATACGTGCAGAATATTTCGTAAAAAAATTAGTTTCAAAATATTTTCTGTCGAAAGAAGCGGGATGTGTAACTATTTCTTAGAAATTCTGTTTCCAGCGAGGAACGTACAGCAGCAAGATTTTTACTGATTTTGTATAACTTGAGATATTTTCTTTAATCTCTGGTAATAATTCATGTTAAAATTTTAAAGCATAGATATATTTCTATTATTAGAAGACCAAACTTTGTTAAATTTTCTACAAAGATTATTTTAAAGCTTTATTTTTAGTGTATTATATAATGATGTATTGAATTTATAAATAAAAGATATAACACTGAGACAATCGTGCAAGTATACTTCCTTCCAAACACGACTGTAAGTTTACTTCGCGTGTAATTCAGGCAAACAATTATCCGTTGTAGGATTTTATGATTAAACGTTATTATGAGCATGGCGTACATAAAACATACATCCAGCATACCACAGAGGTAAATAACTAACAACAAAGTTAGCAAGTTTATACTAGTCTCCGGATATATGATTTCTATATACGCTTATCAAGAGCGAGGTTCACGCTGTAAAGGCGATAGCCGAGTGACCTCTCGCCTGGGTGATAGTGAGTTCTCGAGCGTTCCGGACTCAATAAAAATATTTCCACGATGAGACCAACGATTTTTTTAGCAGAGGGGATAATTGCAGGAGCTTTCGTTGAATCATCCGAATCTTATTAGCATTATCCTGCAGTTAGCTCAAGAATTAACGCGTTATTTTGAAATTCCAAAGCTCTTGAAAAATTACGACGATTCCAGGCTACAAATAAATAGGTATTTCTGCAATTGCGCTTTCGTAAATGCGTGTGGAAGAAGCTTATCGCCGAAGAGGGGGCAGCCCGCATCCGCTCTTTCCTCCGGTCACTTTTTACACGCGTCTGGAGAATCGAGATAGAAGCGCAGTTCTCCCGAGTTCTCGGTATCGGGACTGGCGTGGGCTGCCTTAGAGAATCTCTCGTTCGCGTTTCCATCGAGACTCGCCAGTACGATCTTGTTACTCAATCTTGTTTCGAGAGTGACTCCGTCAGAGCGATTTCGCGTAATTTGGAACACACTTGAAGAAGAGGCTTATTTAGATAGGAACATTCGATTACAAAATAGTTATATAGAAGGGAATGAGTGTCCCTGACGCATGAACGGTTAGAGGACAAAATATTATTAAAAAAAGAAAAAATGGGGGTACCACGATGGTTCTCGCGTCTCATTCAGGCGACCTTGTTCATCGCTCTGGCAAGCGCCGGATGTCCGATGCGACCGACTTCTGACCAAACTTCCGCTCAGAGAACTTCAGGTGATGGAGGATTCCAGATAATGACCAGTGGACAGAACGATGAATACGTGCCTAATCAGATTTACACGATCGGTCTTCGAGGTAATTGAAATCAAACTAGAAAACAATTTTATTTAAAAAATCGAATTAAAAAAGAAATTACTTAATTGTATTCTCGAAATTACTTTCAGGGCCGACGAAGGGTGATCACCTACAAACATTCCGAAGATTCACATTATCTGTGGATTCCCAGTCATCTCCAAACAGTCCGATATCGCGAGTGGGTTCTCTCCAGCTTTACGGAGATTCGCTGACGACCTTTAACGAGGATTGCGTGAATACCATTTCCGAATCCACTGATGCGGAAAAGTCCCAAATCCAGGTCATGTGGCGTTCGCCACCCTCCGGATCTGGTTGTGTCGTTTTTACAGCCATGGTTCTGG
The DNA here is from genome assembly GCA_030522605.1 of Cremastinae sp. B BG-2022a. Classification (NCBI taxonomy): domain Eukaryota; kingdom Metazoa; phylum Arthropoda; class Insecta; order Hymenoptera; family Ichneumonidae; species Cremastinae sp. B BG-2022a. The sequence continues at coordinate 15,087 of JAPYYX010001087.1, read as the reverse complement.
TTGATGAGAATCTATGGTACGCCGAGGATCAAGGACTCGTAAAAACCTTCTGCGAGGCGAGATCTCAGCAGCGTCAGAATCACGATAACGTTTGCTGCGCTTGTGACGAAGCTAAATATTCGGTAAATAAATCACATAGATGTAAATTCCTAAAAACAGATTTTCATCGATTAAGAAAAATAAATGAATTTTGTAATCGTAATATTTTTTTAAATGACTTACAGCTAATAATGGAGGGAATTTGGTCGAACGTGACCCATCCTAAAGATTTTCCATTCTCAGCCTGGTTGACGCATTTCAGCGATCTCATTGGCGCATCGCATGAGCCTGATTTTCAATTCTGGGGCAGTGGAATGATCGCGACCGACGGTTTTCGTCAACTGGCCGAGTGGGGCTCGGCTTCCGGTCTCGAAGCGGAACTTCGCGAGAAATCACGACATTTGCGGACACTGGTGAAAGCGGCGGGTCTCTGGTATCCAAACGTGAATACAAACACGTCGACGAACTTCCGTGTGGATAGAAAGCATCCTTTATTATCGGTTGCTTCGATGTTGGGCCCGTCGCCTGATTGGGTCGTCGGTGTGAATAAATTTAATTTGTGTCAGCGAGACTGCACGTGGATGGATCACGCGACGATCGATCTTTACCCCTGGGATGCTGGAACCGACAACGGAATCAGTTACATGTCACCGAATTCTGAGACGAAACCTCGAGAAAAAATGAAACCAATCACGACCAGCTATCCCGAAGATCCGCGTTCACCTTTCTACAATCCGAACGGAAGCCAAATGTTACCGTTGGCTCGCTTGTACCTCAAGAAGGAAAAAGTTATTCAACGAAGCTGCGACGAAGATGCTCTCAAACAGCAACTAGCTGAGCTGGAGGTTGCTGAGAATACGGAAGATACATCTCGACGTAAGCAAAAATGAAGAACCTTGCCAAAAGAATTCTCGCCTTAAAAATAAAAAGAAAATGAAAAACAGAAATACAAAGAAAAAAATTAACTTTTTTAGCTGAATGTCGAACGAACGAATACTCGCAATGGTCACCCTGTTCAGTGTCTTGTGGTAAAGGTCTGAGAATGCGAACCCGTTCTTATATAATGCCTGAGAAAGCCAAAATGTTTGCCTGCAACAGACAGCTGGTTTCGAAGGAAATGTGCGTCGCCGATCTTCCGGAGTGCCCGTAAGAATTTTTTTAATGACTCTTTAAAAAGTATATGAACTTTGTCAACTGAAATAATTTACTTATTACTAGCGGAGAGGAACAAAGTGAGACTCTTGACGAAAATCCTCTACTCGCCGACAATAGCGAAGTTTGTAGAGTAACCAAATGGAGCGATTGGTCCGAATGTTCGTCTAACTGCGGTGTCGGATTTCGGATGCGTACGAGACGATTTAATGATCGCATGGGAAGGAAAAAGTGTCCTCACATCTCCCTCGTAGACAAAGAAAAGTGCATGGGTCCGCCTTGCTCGCCTGGAACCGAGGAGAGGATCGATCCGACTTGCCAAGTTTGTTTTTTTTATTTATTTTTTTAAACTGGGACATCTGTAAATAATAAGGCTCAAAATAATGAAATGAAAAAATGATAAAATAATATAAACAGGTAACCGAGTGGACAGATTGGTCTCCTTGCAGCGCATCTTGTGGGAAAGGAGTTAAGTTGAGAACGCGTTTGTTGATGGTTGATCCCAGCAGGCAGGAGGAATGTTCCTCTCGAGTGGAATTGTTGCAGCAAAGAACTTGCATCGTCCAAGCTGATTGCACTTTTGATATGGCTACTGCCAAAGGTAACTGAAAATCGATGTTCTTTGAGAAAAAAAAGTTATTTCACTGCTCGATTCTATTGACGTTGAAATCAAAAAATATTTGTCAAATTAATTTTTCAGTCGTCTGCATGGAAGAAGCCGATGTTGGTCCTTGTCGAGGCTATTTTCAACGCTGGGCCTTCGATCCGAAAAAATTAATGTGCGTCTCGTTCGGTTATGGTGGCTGTCGCGGCAACAGAAATAATTTCCTGACTCAGGAAGAGTGCACCAGTACTTGTGGAATTGTGAGTTTTCATCTTTGTATCGCAATTTCGATTGAACGTTAGGTACTAATCTAAAAAAAGAAAGAAAATAACAAAAATGAATGATTGCTTATTAGCAAAAAAATAAATAAAGTAATCACGATTTTTCTTAAATCGAAATCTTCATAGGTAAGAGCTGCTCTGACAGGACAAACTCTTCCCGATCCTGCAGGACTCGAACAAAATCGAATCGAACCAGCCGCTCCACCAGTAGATTGCATGGTCACAAATTGGTCCCCTTGGACTCCTTGCAGTGTTAGCTGTGGCTCTGGACGTCTCACCAGTTTTAGGACCATCAAGGTAAGTTTGAAAACATAAAACAAAATAAAAAATAAGTATACAGAGCTTGAATACAGTATTGAAAAAAAATTGTTTCTAGCGACATCCTGAAAACGGTGGACGAGCCTGTCCAAGAAAGATGCAGAGACAAGCGCGTTGCATGCTGGCACCTTGCGAGTAAAAGTTGTTTTACACAATTCTATAAAGCAATTATCAATTACTACTATTATCCAATTTTTCTGCATGGGAAAAAATGGGGTAACTAAAACGTAATTAATTTAAAAATGGAGAAGTTAATTATTATTATTTTGTAAGATGTTATTTCTTCTCCCTGGTTCATCATAAATTCGGTACAGTCTCGAGCGACGATCCACTGTCCATTATATTCGATTACATTCGATTATTGTAGTTTTTTTCCACGACGCATAATTCATTGTTTTTCTTTCGATCTTTATACTCTTTGATTTTATTAATTATAGTACAATATTTATGCTATTGGACTATAATAAATGTCTAATTATCTGACGCTACTTGGTCGTGACGACAACGGTCATCCTCCACCCACCCTTTTTTGTTTTTGGTTTTATTTTTCCTAAATTGTGAAACGAGTCGTCCGTATTTTTAAAATTGTAGTTAATTCTTTAGATAGTCCTTTTTGTTATGAATAATTACGAGACTGTCGCAAGAGTCGAATGTTTTTCTCCCTTTTTCAATAATACATTTTCTCATGATTTCGCTAAGGATGCATGAAATTCGTGTGAGCAGAATGGAGAAATTCTCTCGATTGTTCGATATGTTTTCACACAGAATCTTTAAATTTCAGGGTCATCTTTGACCAAATTTTTTTAATACGAGTTTTTCACTTTTGCTGTAACCGTGTATAAAAAAATTAATCGTAAAATTATTTGCATTGAGTGCAATAAAATGGTCTATTTTAAAATTACATTTTGCATTTTTAAAGATATTTTCGAAGTGCATCCTTCAATTAGATAATTACCAATTTTTCGAATCCGTTGGCTTTCTATCTCTCTCCTCTTTTGCGGCCATTCTATTTATGTCTCCTTTAAAATAAAGATTTGATAGTGAATGGGACAAGGGTCTTTTCTCGTTGCCCGACCCGAGAGCGTCATATCATCATACTGGCAGTTTTTTGTGACATAGCGGCCAGCATTTTTTAGGCCAGGTCTCCCAAAAAGTTTGTGCAGGTGAAAAAATACACGAGTTATTCGGAAATGTTCTCCCACGGATAGCCCTTTCCATTTTCATAGTTAATCTCACCAGGAGCTTTATTTTTTCTTAATTAAAGATTAAAATACTAAGACTCGAAATCCTAAAATCCAGGTCCTCCAATTTTCGATCCTTGCAGCCTATCGCGTTTCGATCGCACGGCGATCGACACTCCACCCCTTTTATCATACCTCCAATTTACATTATCGTCGCAACGCGCATTTAAATATCTTTACATGTCGATTAAAGAAACAATAGAGTACAATAGAGATAGCATTTAGCGAGATAACTTGTAATTTACGTTATTCGTTAAAATGGAAAGAACAAAAAATGGGAGAAAATCGATGAGGATCACAATACGAAAATCTCGTCGAAATTCTTCCCCTTTTCAATTCTTCGATAAAATTTTGTGCGGGCGACTCGTGACGTTTCGTGAGCACGAGTACATCTATTCGTATGTTTTTAAAAATTACGGTGTAAATATGTCTGGTTATCTCTCGCGCGACAAAGGCATCGTGGTGGCTCTCGAGGAAAGGCTCGAGGTCAGTTTTTCCTCTTCTCGACATTCTCGAACTTCTTCTTCGGGTAAGGAAGCGAGAGGAGGTTTATCGTCTCAGAGCCAACCCGTCGTGACGTCGTGACCCGTGATCGGTTCAATTCCTGTGATTCTCTGGATCCGGCTTGCCGAGCCGTTTCTCTTGAAACTGGAGGACAGATTTCCTGTGCTCGATGAGGCCTCATCCTGGGGATCCCCGGAGGTCGCCGCGCCCGCGCGACTCGCCCCGAGCACGCTCTCCTCGGTCGTCGAAGGGCTCAGGGGCGGCGTTGTCGTCGTCGCTCCTTCCCCTCCACAAACGAGAATTCATTTTATCTAAATTGTTCGAGAAAAAACCTTCCAGTAGCTCTCTCTCTCTCTACGTTCTACGGGGAGTAACTTTCAACATTTTATTATTTTCGTAGGTGAACGCTAAAGGGCGCGTTTACGTTGCCTCTGGGATTAGAAAACAAGGTCGCCCTATCCCTCTCGCACGATCCTTCCGAGTTGTTCGTTAAGAGTAGTCGAAGATTAGGCCTAATGAGTCTAAGGGGATTTGGTTAAAAAATAAGTTCGTATTGTAGTTAAATGATAAAGAATTTTGGTAGAATAGGGAGATAATATGAAGACGGATGTGTATAGTATAAATTAATTAGTGGTTATAAAAATTTACCGTGAGGGTCGCCAACGCCAGAATTTTCATTCGTATCGAGGCTGGGTTGTTGACTCTGAGTCACCTCGTGGCGTCTCGGAGGAATCGTTTGTGAGGTGAGATCCGCAGGACGGGTAGGAACGCTACTGGCGCGCTGGAGTTGAGCCTTTGAGGTCGTTGCGGCTGGTGGACTTGTCGTGCTGGATATCGCGATTGAAATGCTTGGATTTACGTTGCAAGTGCTCTCAATAGTACTGGACGCGTTTCCGCTGGTAATCGTCGGTGTTGATGCTCTTGATGCCGAGAACTTTTTGCGCTTCTTTCTGAGAGCCGCGATCGCAGGCCCGAGAGCGAAAACGTGATGCGCTTCACCGCGATTGTTTCGATTTTCGCCGTTCTGCTGATTATGACCATTCTCGGACGTAGGTCCTGCTTGGCTGGACTGTTGCTGGCTATGGTGGTGATGGTGATGGTGAGGACGACAGGAGGAAGATGGCGGAACGTCCAGAGACGATTTTGACTCGGATGAGGCATCTGAAGCTCGCGACGCTGCGTCTTCCGAAGCTACGGAGTACATGGAATCCTCTGATCGAGAACGTCCTGTAAAAACAAGAAGCAATTTTTGTAAAATTCGTAAAATTGATATCAAAATAGAAAATGTAATCTGTTTTTTAAATATACCTATAAGCCTGGAAACTCGTCCAGCCTTCGCAGCTTCGATGAGAGTTCCCCATCGTCTTTTTCTCGACGCGTTCCTCGTGCAGTGAGATTGCCTCGCGCACGTTGCGAGTCCAGGAACACTGTTGGTACTCGTATGGTGTGGATTTTTCTTCGGCGTCGCGCCAGGACCGAAAATACCGCTCAAGGTACTCCCGAAAAGATCGTGATGGGACGATTCGGATTTACCGTGTTGCAAGGAGGCTATGAACTCGGCAACCGGTGGCAAACTTCCGCTTCCGCTCGGTTGAGGAACGATGTTGAAACCTTTCAGCAAGCGACGCTCCTTCTGACGATTCTTCTTCCCACCAGCACCTGCCGAATATTCTCTCGTTCTTCCTTCGTTCGTTGCCACCGCTTAACTCGCAGCGTCGGGTATAAATAAAAAGTTTCGTGCCAAAAAAAAAGGCTCGATGAAACAAAATGCGAGGAAAAAATAAAACGTGCAATAGGAATCAGAATTTGGCGAAAATGGAACAATACAGATTAATTACAAACTTATAGTCTTACTCTTTACAATCTGTAAAATTTAATAAACTCAAACTTCTAAGGTTGATTTTTCAAAACAATTTTATACGCTTCTCGTTGGAAATATGAACATTACGAAACATGCATCGAGAATAGAGATATGAGTCCGAAAAATGAATTTATAAAATGGTATAGATATAGTAAATAGGTCGGCAGAGTCTCACCGGTACCGGTTGTCTTGTCTCTGGGCATGTTCATTCCGGAGCTTCTCAGAATCTCCATAAGCTCAAAACGAAACGCGCTTATATCCTGCTTTATCTCGTTAACGTCGTCCTCAGTAACACCCTCACCCTCGGTTTTTCGTTGATCAACCGTTACGTAACGTCTGACGAGATTTCTCATGATTCCTTGATAACGGAAATCTCGTTCGGAAGCTTGCTTTACTTTTCTCTGTTAATGAAATATTCGTTAGGAGGGTTTCCCTGAATGAGGATCGTGAGAGGAAGAGAGTGAGTGTTAGAGACACGAGAGAGACGAATGAAGAGACTCACTCTTATCGTTCTCATGTGTTCCTTCTTCGCCGCTCGACTGTGACCGCAGAGCTTTCGATAAATCCACTGTCCGACGTACCAGGCGCTCTTCGGGCTCGGAATTATGTTGAAGGGCGGTGGTGCCGTTCCACCCTCCTCGAAGAAGCTTATCCACAATTTGCTCCTCGCGAATTTCCACTCCACGTCCGCTCTTTCCTATTCATTTTTTTTTCATTTTTTATTATCGCTCCACTTCTCCTTTTTATTGGGACGATCACGACGATCGGAGAATGAAGCGAGAGAAGTCTACTTACGGATATAAGCTGATAGGAATGATTCATCATCGCGATTAGGAGATTTAAAAGCACGACGATGTTGATCACGGAATAAGTACCGAACATGAGCATCCCCCAGAAGCGAGTGAACACTTTTATGCCGTCGAGCTCGAAACTCTCGAGATCGACGAGCCCGAATACAGCCCAGAAGAGAGTCTGCGTCGTCTCGAATAAGCTGTAATGAAATTTTTATGGAATCGTGAATAGAATTGGAACGAATCGAAATGAAATGAAAAAAAAAAGTAATTATTCACTGACTTGGCAAATCGTCTCCAAACGAGACAAGCGTTCTGGTCCGTTGACGAATTGTTGCTCGGATGCATCGACGCTGTTGGGCATCGTTTTTTCTCCATATCGGCATAGTACCAAAGCAGTTGATTGAGACCTGCAAGGAAGTTCAATAATTCATTTCCATTAAACAATTCAATTATCAACAAATCAACGAAGAAGATTTTCAAACGCTTACCGCATGAAAAGGCAAAGAGCACAAGGACGTAGAGGAAGAAGAACTTCATGATGTCCATGACCATGCGGGAGAGTGAAACTTGGAGAGGTCCCAGGTGGGGATTTACGGAGAATATGTAGACGAGCTTCAGCGAGCTGGAAATTCACGGAGACGAGAACCGATTTAACGAGGAAATGAGAAATTTATTTTTGCGAAAAAATAAAAGAAAAATTAATCCATGGATTTAACTACATGGATTCGGTACAGATTTTTGGAACAAATAGAAATATATATTCCAAGTTGACAAATATTATGAATGAAGTATAGTTTGAATATATTAAAATGAAATGCACCTAAATATATTGGCCGCGGAAAACAATCCTTCCGAAATGAGCATCGGGTCCCAAGTGTCCCATTGTTCTCTCTGAAGCTCGACGATCGTTCCAGGGACTTGTCCCTGATTTTCCTTCTGGACGCGAAAGTACGCGACGATTCTCAGTGCGACGGTCGCGACGTAGAGGGAATTTGTAACGAAGTCAATAACGTTCCACATGTCGTTTACGTACTCCTCGAGACCGACGTCCCAGAGCTGTTTAACCTCGGACCATATGAGACCAGAGACCCAGGCGAGGATGAACCATTCAACGATCGTCGGCGCGGCGCCTCTCTTCGTCGGAGCTGGCTCGTGCTCCGAAATTTCCTGGCCCATCCAGAGTCCGATGACACTCTCGATTCTCTGGCTCGCCAGAATCAGCATGACTCTCGTACCGAACAGAAAATTTCTTTTCGAATTTCGTCTCGTTTTTTATTGAACAACGAATAAGTACGAGCTGAAGGGGACGCGAGAAAACTTCCTCCTTGTTTTTACGAGCGTTTCTATTTTTGAATTCTCTCTGCTCCAGCCCAGGAAATCAAACATCCGCGAGTCTTTCCAAACAGTTTACAAATCCCTTTCAATAACGTCTTTGCCAATCAATTTCGCTCGGTCTGATCCCAATTTCATTGATGATTTTATCGATGCTCAAAGACGAATCTTGTTTAATCATTTTAACGTCCGAGAGATTGAGAAAAAAGAACGAAATCGAAAAGCGTGTTAGATCGAAAAGCTTTTTGGAAAATCAACTCACACAAGAACGTGAAGTACGAGGCGGAATGGCAGATGAATTTGATAAAGGGTTTACGCATCGTTTGCCCGAAAACGCTGTGAGGTGCGATTATGTATACGACGCTGAAGATCGGAAATAGTAGACCAATTCGAACGATTTCGAAAGCCTGGAGGACCATGTTCTTTCGACGGAAACCTGGAAGTCCCTCGTACCAGATCGAGGCCAGAAGTTGTTGAACATTTGGATGAGCTACGAACTAATTAACCAAATTAATCAAATTACACGTCAACTTTTTCACAGATGAATAATAAAACGATGATTCAATAAAATCTGTATGCAATGAACAATTAAATAATTTTTATCCCCTTGATTACACGGAATCGATTACATTTATTTAATCCTTCGTGCGCTTTGAATGAGCTGCGTACGATTTATGTAAATGAATTATTAATTTTTAATTAAAAATCATTTTTCTGCCAAATGAATAATAAAATAATGGATCCTTACAGTCAACGAGCAACAAATAATTGAATGAATTTTATTCTCTTAATTAAACAAAATTAATTATACTTAATATTAAATTTTTTGCTTGCTTACCTTTTTCTGTCGTAATTTAATAGCTAACTTGAGACGATTCAGATGCATTCTCTCGCCGTGTTCGAAGGCTGGTCCCGTGGGATCGTGATTCAGCAAAACCTCGAGTTCGTACGAGCTTCTCGTGTGGTCGAGCAGCGCCGTCGCGAAGTCTTGACACTGTCTTCGCAATTCCTTGAAAATAAAAAAAAAATCTTCCCATCAGCAGGGTTTCGAGAAAAGTGTAAAAATGATCTAAAAAAGGCACATACCTACACGATGAAAAATAAAAAAAATACCTGATACTCGCACTTGAACTCGTGCTCGAGGAACGAAAGTCTACGTAATTCCCAAGACAATTCAAACGCCGTGAGTATTGGATCCTTAGAGGATAGAGCTATTAGCGACGGCGAGGCTAATGCTCTGTAAGCGTTGATCCGACTTCTTGAATGTCGAAGAGAATCTTCCATTCGCGAAGTTACGCACTCGTCACAGCTGTGCACATAAATAATTCTCAATTTTAACAATCCAATAAACAAAATCGAAGCTTATTTCCAAAATTTCTGACATTTTGTAACTTCCCATAAGAGTTCAAATGCGTAGTTTTCACATAAATATTTTTGTAATGGTAAAATAAATCCATACAACATTGTTAAAAAATCCAACGAACATTTTTTCATGATTCCTCTTTTATAGTTTACGCCTGAAAAACCTTTGACTTTTTACAGTCGCGAGTTTATCGAATTGCTATAAAATTTTTGTGTATCTAGAGAACTATTAGTTACAAAAATAGATTATGAGGACATTGTGCGAGATGATAAAATCATTGAAAGGGTTACTGACCCACAGCGCACATCATGGGGCATCGGTAGAACGGAGCCGCGATCCAGCAAGATCTTGATGATCTCGTAATTGTCTCGATGAGCAGCGAGTATGAGGGGTGTTATGTCTGGGGTAAACGTCGCCGTGTCCGGTGGCAGAGCTTCCCAGCTCTGTGGGATCGATATGTAATTTACCAAATACGTACACTCCTTTACAACTTCACATGCACACTCACACGTACACGTAAACCTTAAAATCATACACGTAACAAACATAGTCTCCCCGGCAAACTTGGAGGCTCAAATCTACAGTGGTTACCCACAGAATAATCGCCCGATGTGCCCAGTCAATTCCCGTGCACATCGCACGGTGATTAATGCTACGCGACGGACGCCTTTCCAAACGAATTATTCTCAATAAAAATTTGTATTCGAAATTATTCAACGGTAAAGAAAAATCTCCCCATTCTCACGATAATATCCAACTGGAGGGTTTTTATTCATCGAATTATAAAACATATTATGCAAACGAATTAAGTTTTTTTTTTGTCGCGTCGAAATCATTCGTTCAAAAAATTCAGGAGGAAATTTAATCAAAAATTTATATTTATTTTTTCAAGCACCAAGATTTTTAATATAGAGTAAATTAATTGAGAGCCGAAGAGAAATTTTGAGTTTTGGAATTTTTAATATGAGAATGAAAAGTATTCGGAACTCATTAGCTTTTAATCTCACAGTAAAAAAGAATGCCTGAGTAGTTATTTGATAATCCGGAAAAAAAAATTGATTGAATGGAATAATTGAAGTGAATAAATTTGATGGAATATTTATATTTTTACCCACAAATTTTTGTGTGCTAAAGTATAATTTTTCCGATAAACATATTAAACAAAAAGAAAGCGTTAGGAAAGTGGAAAAGCGAGTTTCCCCGTTCCGGAGCGAGGGAAAGTGGGAGAATATTCTCCAGATAGGGTTGAGACTGCCTGAAGCGCACACACATTCTGAACAATATTCGTACCAGAAAACTTTCCACAATGCTTTTTTCCACTTCCAAGAAGAAAAAACTCGTCGACTTTTGCAATATTAGCGTGGAATTTTTCTATATTAATTTTTTCCCCGCAGTGTATTGAAACGTGGAGCGAAAAAAATTTTGGGGTAAATTTAAAATTTTTGGTTGATGGAGACTCACGTGAGGCTCGCCGTTTCTGTGAAGCGTTTCCTCGTGCTCGAGAAGGACTTCAACAGCCTCGACGAATTCTTCGGAAATTGCGTGCAAAAGCGCATCCTTCGTTTCCACTTTGAACGATATCAGGAGCTCGACCATTTCGAGATTTTCATTGTCTATAGCCATGAGGAGGGCTGATCTGCCAAGAGGGTCCACGCAGTTCATGTTTATCCAATCGGTTTCCTGGGCGCGTTGAAGCATTCTAAAATAATATCCAAACAAATATTGTTCGAGTATCGCAAATAAAATGAAAATAAGAAACGAATAGCTCAGAAAATAAGCAAAATTGTAAGTAAACAAATAAAAAAGTAATAAAATATTTATTAAATATAAATACCTGTTGCAACAAAGAATAATTAAATGAAAAGATGAATGCTGGCATTTTAAAAATTTTCAAAGACGAAACGCATGCAACATTCCTATAAATAGAGAAAGTGAACTAAAACATATGTATGATATTTATTAATGTAAACCGATTATTATTGATACTGTTTCGTAAATTAAAACATTTTTTTCATTCACATTTATATTTTAAATTTATTTAAGTGTCTCTCTGCCTGTGGATACACTTCATCATCTAATTGTAAGAACCGAATTTTTTTTCCAGTTTCGATTTTTCTGGGTTTTTATCTGTAGATGCTCTAACGTAAAAACACTCCAGACTAATTGTAAAAAGTCTGTAAGTGTCCGAAATTGTACGAAGCCGGGTCACTGTCCGTTTTATTCGTAAAGAAAGTCTCAAGTAGTTTCAACCTAGAGTGTTCCACCGAGCTTTTTTAATACAAAGTTCTGAAACGAGACAGTCACTCTTTTTATACGAAAAACAAGAAAGTATTAATCCCGATGTTACAGCATTAATGGAATATAAAATCTCTTATATTAAAGAAAATGAAAAAAATGTAAATGTGAATATTACATAAAAGTAACATGTAAAGTATGAAAATACGAAAAAGTTACGAGATATCATTTTTTATCCATTATCAAAAAAAAGTTCTTTTTTGTATAAATTATCATCGAAAAATAGAGACGCTTCTGTTCGCAGCGAAAACTTTATTTGTTGGAAGGCGGAAAAGTTTTCGTCACCTTCTCACAGAAGCGACGTCACCTCTTTCCACCGATATGAGATATTTTTTCTCGTCGAGCGAGAGACTTGCCATCTCCTGATGTGGCCTCACCACGTTTTCTTCCTCCATCATTCCGTGTATGCTGTGTCTCTGCAACAAATTTGAATACAACAGCTTGTCTTTATTTTGAAATTTTCTCTTAGAATCTTATCAAATATAATTTAAATTAAATTACTTATTATTTCAATTCTTATTTATTTTCATAAACATAATAAAGCAAATAATCTGTAAATACAAGTGATTAACTTTACCAGAACTTTGATCTAAAAAAGTGAACTTTAGGAATGTTATCAATTATTTGGAATTGTTGAATCCTCGAAATGTTTGTAAACATGCCAGGCGATCATTACGCGTCATTTACGTTAATGCGATCATTCGTTGCTGTTAGAATTTTCGTAACAATTTATTGCGTTGCGCGAAGAAAAAAAAGAGGGAGAAATTACGACGAGTAATTATGTGATTCGTGGAGGGTTGAATTAATAGCTGGATACATTTTTCTTTCTTTTTACTCATTGTCAGTATCAAAAAATATTACTTTCTGCATTTGAATCAGAAACTGTCGAGCAGCAACAATTTTTCTTTTCGTCTTTTGTTTATGGTCCTTTATTCTTCTTCAAAAATGTTTTCTTCTGAGAGACTTTTAACTCTCGAAAAATGTCTCTCTTCGTGACACTTTTGCTACCGTACTTTGATACGTAAGCCTGTATTATTTCGTTAGGCGAAAAGTCGCGAGCTCTTTTGAGAGCGTGCTCGTCCCACAAGAGATGAGGATTAGAAAAATTGAGAGTGAGAAAAAACGAAGAGGAATGAGAAAAAAAATGAGAAAAAAAGTGACGGAGGGAAAGAGGATGAAGAATATGAGAGCGCTGGCGCGTGCAAGCGTTTTGAGGGTGTGGTCACTGGACAATTGTATGAGAGGGAGCGCCAGAATAAACACTCGTCCTCCTCATCTACGATATCCTCGTCCTTGTCACAGAGACTTCTTCATCTCCAGACCTCCCTCTTACGCGCCGTATCACATTATTTTTTCCTTGCAAATCTATCCTTCCATTTTCTATACATATGTATATCCTAAGGCAATATTTCAAAAATTAGTCTCAAGGAATGGACATCCATTAATTCGATAAGGTTTCATAAATTTATTATTTGATCAAATATTTTTCTTTTTGATTTTTATCATTCCGAATTAATTTGGAAAAAATAAACAAATAAAAAAAGTGCAGAGTAAATCGTCCGAGGAAATTTTACAAATTTGCAATCCTTTAAAATTTTTTTTTTGCTTGTTAATTTTGTAAATCTATGTTTTTATTTTAAATAATTTGTCATACAACGAAATCTGTTTTTCTCGAATTTTTACTTTGAAATTTTTTTCTATTGGCTCATTATATAAAAAATGGTTTAAAAGATTAATTGGCTTGAGAAAATTTCACAGACTGAGAATTTCTTGAAAAACGAAAAGAAAAATCTTTGTACATCGGAAGAAAAACATTTTTTCATCGCGAAAAGTTTTCTCTCTTCAGGCGAGGGATGTTGTCTCGACGAAAGGAGGAAATGTACTAGACAAAGGAAAGCTCCCTGAAGAACCGTTTTTTTTTTCATTTTTATTTGTTCGAGTTCTTCTGGCTTATTTGTATTTTTTTTTCTCCCGCTGAAAGTTGCCTCATGGCTGTTTATCCTTCTTGACGAGAGAAGGAAAGAAAAAGACAAAAGCGCCAAATCGATCGATCCCGGGCCTCTTGTGTCGTCGAGAGGATCGAGACTTCCTTCCTTTCATCCTCTCTAATGTGTGTGCACACATTTCAGGCTTGCCATGTGTATTGATGAGCCATATCATCTTTCTGAATCAATATCGTGCCTCATGAGATATTTCGGAGATTTTGTTCCACAGTATAAAAAGTTGGAATTTTTCCTCGATCGCGAGCTCCAATGAATGACACTCGAAGATCAAAAAAATTGATTTGATCTCTTCAGTAATATTACGTCAAACTTTTTATTGTTCCAAATTAATTTAATATTATATTATAATAAAATTTATTTAATATTTTTATTTTTTAGAAGTCCGTTTTTTTATCTTTTGTGATATATCGTGTATGTGTATATTGATAATTTATCAATATTCAAAAGTGAAATTAAAACGTTTCGGTCGTGGATATTAATAACATACTAATTTACTAAAATTAACAAGTGAGACGTTGGACTGTGAATCATAATTTTCTATAATTTATAATTTATCAAAATGAAGTATTAAAAAAAATAATTTTCATGTGATGAGATTCGTTCTCATGTTGATCACATACGTAAATAATAATTTTTAATTAATTAACACTACATAAACGCGTCACCATTATCTCTTTGATAAATTATCAAAGAATTTTTTGTGTGTCGCGGTTTTTTTTTAAATTATGAACCATCAAGAAACGTTATCTATGAACAAGTTTGCAGCCGCTTTGAGAACCAGACGCCTTCTGCGGTCATGGACACCAAGACCATAAGGTTGACTGCTAAGCTTAGAACTCTATTAGATTTTTCTGTTTGAAAATATGTAAATCTCAAAATAATATAATAAGGATCCAACTCTTCGAAAAATGGAATTATCTCAAAGTTACATGCCGACGGCTGAATCTCGGAGCAGTCTTTGGGGTGAATTATAATGTCATCTCGATATTTGTTTTCGATAGTTGATGGATTTCTGTGTCATTTTCTTGTAATCTGACACAAATATTGTTATTTTGAGATCACATATTTTTCTTCGAAGAATCTAAAAAGTCCTGGCATGGCTATCGTAATCAATCCTGACAAATGGCATGGAATAATATCCTACCAAAGATACAGTCTGAGACGTGACTGCGCATAGCTCCGACTTAAAGCTTTACGTACTTTTATGGCACGCCGTTTTGCTATTTAATAGAGTCATAAAAATAAGGATGCAAAAAATTAAGCTTCATGAAAATTATTTCACATTATGTTATAACATAAT
>JAPYYX010001086.1:0-31463 GCA_030522605.1 Cremastinae sp. B BG-2022a | reverse complement strand
CTCGGAGAAAAAGAGTAGCGGTAGCTCGAGAGCGTACAGTTGACGTTCCGTAAATGTACTTGCCTCGAGTCTCTACCGCGACTCTTGATTAATTCAAATACAATATTTTTTCAAATTTCAATAATTTGAGATGTGTGATCACAAATATTATCAACAATATTATTTTGGTAATAAATATAGTCTATATCAGAATATACATATTTCATTTCGTTATACATGCATATCTAAAAATGTCTTCTCGTCAGCACTTTTCTACAGTATTTTATAGAAAGTTTTAAAAGAAAGTCTCAAGCGACTTTGATCATTTTTGAACGAAGTTAATTGTTTCGAATTTAATATTTGAAACGAGGGACAAGTCACTCTATATTTTTGCTTATGACAAACCATCGAAAAATTTGCATTCATTGTGATGATTCAGAACAGAAAAATTCATCAGAAAAGAATTGCACTCGCAAATGACATGAAAGTCCCATGTTCATGACAAATTTTACAATTGTAATCGATTAATTCAATCCAAAAATATTTGTCAAAAGTTATAATTTTTAATAAAAAACACTATATCGAAGATACGAGATAAAATCCGAAAATCTGGAATATTTTAACACCTTCCGGGCCAATATGTCATTCACGAGCATAACTTTTTTCATCATGTAAACAAAATAAATATCAAAGTTAAGAAATAACACATCGTTGAAACTCTCAAAGCAAAAGCACAATATATGATTTTACTTTGAATCGACTTTATCGAGTTTTTACTCCTTTAACTTGCAAATCATTTTTCTGATGAATTATTAATGAGAAAACGTGCGTCTTCAAGTTTTTTTCAAATACCCACGTTTATCTATCATCGATCGAGCCGACATTTTACAAAACGCGCGAGAGTACACTTGTGTTTGCCCGACTCGCGGTAAAGAACTGTCTCGGGTTCCCGCGTTCCGATTAAACGCGACCGAGACCCAGAATGTGACGGCAGAAAACTAGTCTCCAGTTACGGTGCGTGGGTAGCAAAAACAGCGAGTAAAAAAAGTATTGGAAAATACCGACAAAAAAAATGCGCGAATAAAGAACAAACGCGGGCACTGTCTCGCGATTATCGTCCAAGGTTTTCTCGCGATTTTTTCAACGGCGTATTTTGATGATGAAAATAGTAGCCGCGACGATAAGTTTCGAATCCTCGGCTACGAACGATGAGAGAAAACACGAAGAGACTAAGTCACTCGTACGCTGATGCACACACCCGAAGACTCCGGCACTCCCGCAACACACGCGTTCCTTTTTTTTCTCTCCTCCCGGAGAGGGGATACGAGTGAAATTTACTCCGCGCGAGAGTCGGTTGTTTTTTTATACCTTTTACGCCGTTGGGTATCGATGAATCTTCTTCTCCATTCATTCTCGCTTCGAAATTCCGACCGCAAATTGACTATAGAAAAAAAAAATTTAATTCATCGCGAAGGAATCGGATACTTTTACGCTCGCTAATTTCTGCTGAATATTCCACAAAGTGACTATCAAACGTCGTATCGCATTGCACTTTGCGATAACCGTGAGCGTGTTTTTTTTTCTTCTTTTCGCTTTGATTTCGCATTCGAGGAGATCGTGCTCCGTCGTTATCGCCGATGAGTAAAAGAAGAGAGAAGGAGAATACGCAAATAAGTTTCTGGCTATGATTAAAAAATTCGTTTCGATCGTTTTTCCGTTCTCCTGCAATTTGGCCTGCGAGAAATTCGTTCCCTCTGTAACAGTGGTTGAATTAACAGCACCGAGTAATTTTCAGACATTACGGAAACATAATTACGGAGGGACAAAAGCGAGGGAGTACGAAATATGAAAACAAAACCGCAATCTTTATTACAGATTACAGATTAAATTGTTCGTGAAGAATTATTTTTGTTATGCGAGAATTTCGTTTTATCTATGTTCGCTTCTGCTTTATCCTTCATTTTATTTTGGGAGTAATTTTTCACATCAGTGAAAAAAAACAAAATAATGTGAAATGATCTTTTAATATATTTATTTCTTTTTTTAGTTTGCCATTCGAGGTTAGTATAAGAGTTTCTAAATTATCTTCACGTTTCAAGGACACGTTTTATCTCAAATTTAATTTTACAAATATTTTTATTTTTGAGATTAGTGGAAAGGGAAAATAATGAGGGACGACGTTTAAACGTTAACATACATATATCGTGAATGCGGCACGAAGTTTAAATCATAAGAGAGAAGGATGGCGATGCCTCATCGCAGAGTGTAAGGGTAGACTTAAGCTTGTACACGTAGAGTTATATTTTCAATGGAAGGGATGATAGAGAGTCGGAGTATCTCACGGGCAACGTCCAAACTCAACTTAACTGTAAGTGCAGTTTCAAATTGCATTACGATCAACTGAAAGTTCATAAATTCTGACCAACCGCAACGGAGTTCATCCCCAGCCTCCTGTACGTATCTCAGCCTCCTTCATTGTCTTTCGAATTAAATAATTACTTCTATGTATTATACTTTGTCTCATTGTTCGTAAAATATCCGGTAAATTATATCTACGTATCAAATAAAATATTTAGCAATTTTAAACAGTTAATTTTAATTCATCAGTCTTCGACCTAGACAGAGAAATCTTTTAGTCATCTTTTTGTTTCATAATACACGGAAAATTTTGATTTAACGATTAATTCACGATTTTTATAGTGAATCGAGGTGACACCTCAACTATTTTAAAAATCAACACTTTCAAAATGGATAAAAAGAATTGATAAAAATCGAGCAAAAACAGACCGAAATTTACGAGTCAACACTTTTTCCCTTCCACACACTTTTTTTAACGATCCTCGCACCGATTTTACTGTATAATTACGTATACAGTGAACTTCTAACTTTAATACCATGAGAATTTATAACAGACGTGATATCACGTTAACAAAATACAATCCGTTGGATGTAACTCTTGGTTACTGTATACGTAAAACTCGGTTGCAGCTTGTATCGCACTGCGAGATAAACTTTTCGAACATTACACAGCATCAACATTCCTCTCTCTCTCTCTCTCTCTCTCTCTCTCTATCTCTCTCCCTGCCTTACTTTCTTTCTCGGGCAATAAAATTTTGCCACATGCTGGCGAAAAAAGATAGAAAAAACGTGTACATGTGTTGAAAGGGAGGATATTCCTCGTATTTCACGACAGTAACAGATAGGAGGTCGATGTTGGAGAAAAGAGCCCTCTGGCCGTTCGCGCATTAACGAGACGACAGCCAGACTTTTGTCTATACATAACTTTTATTTATACATATTTATGCGCGTGTACACAGAGGCTCATTGGGATGTAGATGTAAATAAATGTGTAGGAAAACTAGTTATACGTACGAATCCCTTGGATGCTTTTATAGAAAATTTTGCTCAGCCCTGAGATTTATATATACACGTATTCGTAGATAGTTCTCTCTCTTCCTCTCTAACACCCTTTTTCCCTCCTCACGGCTTTCTATACACAAAAGCATCATAACGAAAACTTTCGGAGCGTGTATACACGCAGGTTGACAGGCACGGTGAAAATTTATGCTAAATAATGAATTTATATTCCGTTCTATCTTATGCCATCTCACTCTCTATCTCTCTCTCTTTCTCTCTTTCTCTCACACTATCTCCATCTCTTTCCCTTTTTCTCGAATCTCTCTCGCTCCGGCACTCTCCTTTATTACTATATTCCCTTTTATCTGTTCCACTCTGTGCCCCGTTCACGTACGATTTTTAACAGCGATGCCATGTAACTCGAGTATACTCCAAAAATTTTGTTTTTACCCCTTTATCATTCCCTTTAATCCTGGACTTTCAATTTTTAGAGTTATAAATTCGAGCCTCATTGAAACGAATTGAGATTTTTTTTGGCTCCGTTATGCGGAGTAGAAAAATCGAGAATTGCTTCATGATATTCATAAACATTGCAAAATAATGTAGACTCACAGTTTTTAGAGAACTATTATTTTATAGAGTGATAAATTATGAGAGTCGTACGAATGAACCTCGAAAAAAGTTTGTTTCAAAAATTGGTTACAGTGTTATCAGTAGGCTAAGTCAATAATCACGAAATTCGTTTTTCAAGCGCTGTCGCGTGTTATTTTTCACTACGAAAAAAAAATATTACTTAAAAGCGTGAAAGAATTATTCACGAAGCTAACGCATTCACATTTTATTCCGATAATAAAAGCCATGAAATATACAGTGAAGAAAAAAATAAATAATCGCGAATGAGGTACAATGTAGAAATTGAATTCGTTAAATTACGCACGAGATTCACCGATAAATCTGTCGTAACTTCCGGCTTCCGGTGTGCTCGTGAATCGACGGGCATTTTCAGTAATAAAAGGACGATCCTGTCGGTTCGTGCGTTCACAGGAGCAACGCGCTTACCATCCGAGCGTTGGATCGATTTTCTCTCGGCTCGGCACTTCTCACTCGCGTGTTCACGTTTTCAGGTTCTACGCACAATAATATATCAAAAAAATACCCATTCATTTTTTTCCGTAACATGATTCAAGGGCCTTCTCAACCATCCGACGTAATACCGACCTCGAATAATTTGGATTAGAAAAAACAATTTTTAATTCACGGATATTTCGATCGCGTTTCGGTCGAAAGTTAAGAACGGTTTTTCGTGAATTTATTTTTCTCCCGTTTCAACAATGGCCTTGCAAAATAATAAACGTATTCCAAGCTGTGAATTGCAAGAGGCGAAGAGCCGAGTCGTCAATTGGGAACGTAAATAACTCACGTTTTGTTCGTGCTTCCTAGTCAGCTTTATTGTTGAAATCCGCGAACAATGATATTCCAATCTCGCTTTTCCGTGCTCTTCCGTTTTATTTTGCGTGTTATGCGTTCCTTCTTTTTTTCCAACTTTTTTTTTCACGTACGCACGCCCATCCGCTCCGCGTTGAATACTACGTGGCAATAAGAGTTCCTAAACTACTGAGAAACTACGAGCGTATACGTCTTGCCCTTCCCTTTGTTGTTTTCTACCTCGTCCAAAAATTGATTATTTCGCTCCGTTCCACTTCTCCGTATCTTGACTTATGGGTTTTTTCACGAAACAACAGGCAGAATCGGTGAGTCGCACCGTTTCGCGCGCTATCGATTTTTTCCACGAAATATCGACATCCTGCCCCTTCTCAACCAGTTTGACAAATTATTTTTAACTCATCGAAACTAAATGTGATGTACTGTCGTTAAAAAAGCTATAAAAAATATTATGAACCAATGAGATCCATGGACACTACGAAAGGAAAACTTGATGGGTGACGCATGGCCTCGATTACGCGAACAAATTGTTGGAGACGTAAATGGAAACATCCTGTATCGATCAGACGCATTTTGAAAGTGCATTTTCCCATTTTACTAAAATTTTTATTAATTTTTTACACATAACAGTTATAATTTATTAATTTTACTTATCAACATAAGTAATTTTTTTATCCTTCATTTTGTCACATTAAAATATTCAATCACATTGTTTAAATAAATGAAAAAATACCGAAAATTGTTTATTGATATAAAAATAATAATTTTGGGTACTTCGCACAGCTCACAAATTGTTTCGTGACTTCAATAATGAAAATCCGAATTCATTTATTAATTAATATATTAATGATGAATTTTTTAGAAAAAAATTTTTGCGTTTTCTTTTTTTTAATTTCAAATCTCCGCGCTCGTTATGTCTAGTGATTAATGCGATTGGTGTAACCAAAGTGAGAGATAAGAAATGTTGGCGGCATTGTGATACGGCGCTACTCGAATCGAAGCGGACGCACACAGAAACGATCGGTAACGTATGTGCGCGAGTCCATGCGTATTTCTGGGTGTTTGTGCTCAGATGGCCATGAGCTCGACATAATGTCGATGACGTCAGCGACGCGAGAGCCTTCTGAGTAAGATAGACATACCGGAGACGCGAAACGACCAGCACGCCGCGTAGTATCGCGAGAAAAATATTATTTTCCTCGGCATTTCGTATTATCGCGTACAAGGAAACGAAATTTTGGTACCTGACTAGGTAAGTAAAGAAACAAATGAAATATCGATCTATCGCATCAAAAGTAGTGAAAAAAAACATCCATTTCTTCTCCTATAAATAATAATTTTGAAAGCTGCACGTGCCGGATAATTTTCCAGCGTTTTGTCCTCGTCGCATCAACTTCACGCACGAAACGTCATTAGCCCGCTTTTATCTCGACCCAGTTTCTTTTCGCCCCCGAATTAGTCTCCGAAAAAATAATCACGAAAAAAAAATTGTGTCGATGCAAGTGAACCAAAAAAGAGAGCAATCGTTCACCGATCCTGAGTTATCATTTTTTCTCTTCCTTTGTTATTTCCCTCATTCTCTCTCTCTCTCTTTTAAACTCTTTATCTCCTTCCGTTTGATAAGATATCGAGTTATTCCGCGATGGATGAATTTTTTTACGTTTTCGCGCGTTTTAACATTCGAGGCGAAACCCGGGATATGCGCCGGGGTTGAGATAATCTCGCCTATGCAAGAGGCCCGATGCGATGACACGAGTTACCAAACAATCAACAGTCCGCTTTCTCGTGACGCTGTAAATCGGTGACAAATACACGCAAAATGTGGGAATGAGGCGAAAAGCCCTCGAGTATGTTCGAGGGAAAGGGAAAGAGAGGAACAGAGAAAGAGAAAGTAAGAGAGAGATAGAGATAGAAATAGAAAGAGAAAGAGAATGTGTCTATACCCCGGATTTCCTAGTCTACGTGGTGCTTGCACCTGTTGCACACGTTGACTCGAGTTATACGATATCGCAGCGCCCAGGAGTGCCCACGGAAAGCTGAATCAACGCCAGTTGAATTTCCACGCGGAGAAAGCTTCGCGTATACACACGAATATAATCCAGTGACACACGCGAATTTCTCGCAAATACACCTAGATAAATCTCCCTCGTTATCAAGGGGTTGTATCTAAATTTATGGTCAATCCGGTATAAAGGAGAATTTACTAAGGATCGCGGCAGAAAATACTACGTACCGGGAATTCTCACCAATTGAAATTGTGAAAAACTGCCTTAGGTTTTTTATTTCGTACGATTCTTATCGTTCAGGCTTTGGAGAAGAATTTTGTATGTTTTTTACTTGAGTATTTTTATTTTGAAATTCATAATTTTACAAAATACGCTTTTTTATTTTTCAAGTGTATTGCATAATTATATATAAATATTAATAGTTTTGTATTTTTTTAACATGATGTTGCTTATTATCGGTTTTTAATGTAATTTTTTCTACAGTTAGTATTAATTTATTTTTTATTGTATAAATTGTAGGAATTTTTCTTTGATTTTTCAGCGATAAATACTCTCGATACCAGGAAACTCAAGGAGGAAACAATTTAAATTTATACTTGAGGAAAATTGTGTAATAATGCAACAGAGTACTGGACAGCCTGGTCAACAGAATCACGAGACACAGCCAAGTCTTCCATCATACGCTGAGGCGATAAGAAGCGCCCCACCACCTAGCAATTTGCAATATGTTCACAATGCAGAGGGATCTTATCAGAGTTCACCTTATTACACGGCGGGGCAAATTGGTCCATATCCGGGACACCCGAATTATGGTCACCAGGTGATATTTCCACCCCCGAATTCGACTACTTTTCCGCCCACATACACGTCTTATCCGCCGTATGGACAAACCGCGGACGATGCGAACATCGCTCCGACCACGATCACGATCATCCGACCCGTTCCTGCTGAGCCTTACAGTTGCTGTGCAGGCAAGTTTAAATTTTAGCAATTTATATGTTTTTTTTGTTAATTTATTTCTGAGGACGTATTAACGAGTATTCACCTGATAATTTTGAGGATTCACTCGTACTATTTATGATTGAAAAATGATTTTTGTAAGAAGAAATTATTTTCATAATTTTGTAGTGTTTAAAAATTTTTGTTGCAAATAACATATAACGTTTTCTACTTTTGATCATATTTTTATTTTCGTATTATTTTTTGAATTTCTAATTTTATATATTATTTTCAAGAATTATGAATTACAATTCTGCTAAATTTTTTTTATTTTACTTTCGATTTTTGTAATTTCAAAAGTCTCTTAGTTTTGAAAAAGTTTTTTTTATTTGTGGAATACTTTCGATAATGATGCAGGGCAAGTACTCAATGGTCTAATTATAAATTTTAGAATAAGTCGAAATTAAAAAATTGATTTTTGAAACCAAAATTAATAATTTCCATTTTTTTCAGGACGAAGTGGAAAAATTTTGATGATCGTATTAGGAATTGTAATTCTCGGTGCCATCCTGCGGGTCACTATGCACTCGTATTACTAAGCATTTTTCTTGTAAAGATTTAAGACGAAAAGTAAGATATATATTTTTTAACGTACTTTTAATAAGATAAATTTTTTCACTTCGCATCGATAATTCGCTAGACGATCGTGATCGAAACGGACACAGCGAAAAATTTGTACCAACCGAAACGAATAATTTATTCCATTGATTGGATATTCGAATCTCGTACATTTTTCGCAATACGGACTATATATTATTACATTTAAAGATAAAAATAAAAAAGTTCATAAAAAACCGAATCTTGGGATTTTATTGCGAGAATATCGGAGAAAGAAAAATGGCTTGATTTTGCCCTTTCGGTAAAAAACCTCGTTAAATTCGCGCCAAGCGACTGGGAGTAAAAGTAAGAAAATACAAACGAGAAACGACGTCCTATTTTTTTAAGCTCGCGTACGTATTTTCGAAGGAGGAACGACTCAATTTTTTTCGCGAAACTGTCAGTTTACTCGCCATTCTCGCTTTCGAGAATGTACAAGAATGTTCGAGTTATAAATTCTGGTGTATATAAATATATGAAAGGGGTTACATGTGTACGAAGTGTACGGAACATTTAAGATCCTCGCTTCGAGTCTTAAGAACCCTTGAAAGTCTTTTAATATCCTCGAACGCACATTGAGGAACCCTTTGTTCCCCCAGAGTAGATAAAAAAGCGAATGTAAAAACCGAGCCACCTTGCCGCAGGTCAGAAAAAAAAACGGGTCGAAATAAGGGAAAAATACCTCAAAATGATATTTCCTAATAATAAAATAATTTATGTATTTTTGAATATTTTTACCTTAAATTATTCGTCGTCAAAGCATTTTATTGCCTACTGTCGAAATAAAAAATTGCTAGCACAATTTTAATCCCCAAAACAAATTATTTTTTTAATGGAGTAAAGAATATTTCGAAGCATTTTCCAAAAAGTGCCTTCCAAATGCGTCCTTGTTATTTCGTGTTTAAAAATGTATTTCGATATTGTTGTATTCGATATTAATAAATTTATAAAAAAACTTCGTAAGCTGTTTGATTATTTATTTTTAATACGTCGACTATCCTCGTTTTTTTTAAGTTGGCACCGATTAACTGTTTAAATGCTCGATAGCTTCGAGTGTCGAAGCTTCAGTTGACTCTAGGCTCAAGTTATAACAACTTGGCCGCATTAATTAAAAAATCGACAATAAATTATTTAAAATATAAAAGAATGGAAAGTGACAAAAAAATTTTGCACGGAATATCAGAAAATTCGGACTCGAAGATTGAAAAGAATTCCAAAAGTGTAGAATCGTTGCCAGAAATACTCAGTGAAGGTTAAAAAGAAATTGAATAAATTATATTCCTTATAAAGAATTGAGATGCATTTTGAATATAAAGATTTGATAATAAATTTTTTTTTAAGAAATAACGAATGCAGTTAAAGTTGTCATTGACGATAATGAAACGGGTATTAAATCGGATGACAGAAAAACTGATGGCAGTGACAAGAGAGAATATTACTATGTGACTCAATTTGTTTATAGTCCCTGTTACGAAAAGAAAAAAAGGAAAAATTCACTCGCCGAGTCATACGCATCGAACGAGGAGATCAAAGATCCAAGTTAATCAATGCACTAATTTTATTCTTTATAGTTTTCTTATTTCGAATCTAAAAAAATAATCAACGAAGCACGATTAATATTTTCAGGAAAACGAAAATTCAAATACTTTCAATACGCAGTGTTATTCGTATGTGCAGTCATTTTGACAATTATTGTTTTTTATTATGGCTACGAAGAGAGCGAGGGTCACAGATATTTCGAAAAAAATGCGCATTCGGTTTGGGAGAACAATTCTAGAAAAGACAATTACTAAAAGGTGAGGTGAACCACAGAACGTAAATAATAAAGTATCAAGAAAAGTAATATTGTCAAATAATTAACACATTTTTTTAGATAATAATTGAATCAATTTCCAATATCTAGAAAATTTCAATAAGCTTCAATAATATTCAAAAAACGATTTTTTTATTCTAACTTTTAGATTAGTATTTTATCCATTAATGCATTATTTTTTTCGTCATGTTTTCTCGGATCTACGAAAATCCACGATAAGATAAAACCGATAATAAAACCGTCTGATCCAATGTGGACGTGACTACTTTATGCCCGCACGTCATCGTTATTTCCTCATTTTTAACACATAGGTAGTTTAACACCAAACATCAGCACTCTACCGCAGGCGCGCATCTCAAGAAGTCACATCGACTCTGCGCGTGTGTTTTCGCGTCTGCCGAGGTTAAGGTTCAAATTTGAAATAAAACTTTCGCAATACTTCATAATAGAACAAGATACTAATTTCTGAAGTGTTTATTTTTGTCTGGAAACAACAAGAGGGAAAAGGAGCACGTGAAATAACATTTCCGCCTGGAGAATATTCCAATTTTTTCAAGGTAATTTTTATTGATTTTTTTATTCAGGGAAAATTTAAAGTCCAAGGACTCGAAATCGACGAAATAAAGATATATGCGACTAGTCTTTTTTTAAATAGTATTTTTTTATATCGAAATTCAGACAAGTTTTCGTGTTCAGAATTAATTGAACAGTGTTTATCTTCGGGTTTTTTGTGGGAAAGTTGCTCTTCTACGTACGAATGAGTCATAGGACTCTCGAAATTATGTACGTATAAAAATGTTTTAGATTTTTGACGCTCGAGCGCTGGATTCGATGCTTCGTTTCTGTTTACATTTGCGTACGACGCAGACAGTGCTCAACGAATATTTTTACTCATTTTTTAATTTTTATCAAGTAATTTACCGAAATTTCATTTTGAAAATTTTATTCGTTATTATTGTTAGATTAAGTTATAAATATGATGAATATTTACTTTCTGATTTGACGACGAAAATAAACATAAAAACCACGTGCTACATGTTTAACCTCACTTTGTATTAATGCAAATATTTAACAACGTTAAAAAAATTGACTCTCGAATAAATTTGATCAACAGTGTTGTAAAATGAACGAAGGTGCAGGAAACAATCAATATGTGTACCAGAAATCAGGAGCTTGGACTTCAGCCTCTGATACAAATGGTGAGAAAGTAAATTATTATTAGCCTCAAATATTTTGTATATTCAAATATGAATTCATATAACTATTTTTTTCTCATGGAGGATCATGAGATTTTATTAATAATCCATAATTTGCAATCAAATAGCAGGAGTTGAAAGTGGAATGAGTGCGAATGGTCCTCCACCGCCATACAATCCCTCATATCGATGGGAAAATACTGCACCGTCTTACAGACAAGATAATACAGAACCACCGTTAAGATCAACTTGGCATCCCGTCGATACGACAGGCAAGTAAAATAAAAAAGTTTATTGAAACTGACAATTATAAATATCAGAAAAAAATATTTTTTATTTCTGTAAACTATCCTTACTCAATAAAAATATACTTGGTACCATTTCTTGGTAACCCGAGTAATTTTTGTCCTTTGCATAAATAGAAATGAAGTGATAGAAGAGATATAGAAACTTTTAATACACAGTTTGTTTTGCCATATCGTGTTTACACTTTTGAAAATTTCATTGCTTAAAGTTCAAGATTTATAGAACTACTTAGTATGTACAGTGCTAAAAGGTTGTAGTTCTAAAACCTGTTGCTAGAAATATTATTTAAAAGTGGACATTGCATGAACCGAACGTTAAATATTCCTTCGACAAATACCTATCTCTTTAATATATTCCAGGATTTTCATTTTTTCAATTTTTGGTATCAGTGAATATAAACTGTATTCATTTGTGTGATCTCTTCAAAATTTACTTTTTGTGAACATCCTTGAACACATCCCTCTAACAAAAATTATCCGGATTGACCAATGAAGTATCAAATATAAGTTTTGATTCCATGATAGTTCCAGGGAATAAAAAGATTCAATTATATTATTGTGATGAATGATGCTGAAAACTAATATGCAATTTTTTGATATTTTTATGAATTTAAATTCCAGCTCTGCGCCGTAAAAGAAAAATTGCGATCATATGCCTCGTAGTTTGTGTTTTGACTGTAGTGACCATAATCTTAACGTCAATATTTGTATCGGACAAAGTTCTCAGAGACAGTTTGGCAGCAGAACGCCAAAAATTTTGAGATCACTTCATTCCATTGAAATACTATGTCACTACTTAATTGAGAGACAGACTACAATCGTTAAAACGTCTTCGAATGGGTTAAACATCACCTTACAGCAGACCGGTATATTTCAATGTTAATGCTTGTTAAACGTTTGTCAGGCAGAAATTACCCTATGTTACCTACAAAGGATCAAATATATTTTTTTAATTACATGATAATCGAGATGAACAAAAAATAAAAAGTTATTAAGTGATCATGAAAGATGCTAGAAATTACAAAGCAATTTTTTATTATTTCCATAAGTTCTAATAAAACTTTTATTTTCAGCTCTCCGCCGAAAAAAGAAAATAACTATGATAGCCGGAGGAGTTTTCTTTTTGGTCATGGTGATCCTAATGTTAACAGTATTTTTGGTACAAAAAAAAGCTTTTGACGACCGTTGGGCGCAAATTCAAAGAGAGTTTGATAAGAATTGGTAACGTCAAAGTGTATTGTAAATATTTTATTGAGAGTCACGTTGACATACGCACATTTTACAGTATTTGAAAGCTTACTCATTTAGATCGTTTATTGAATGTTTGGAATATTTCATGATTATACAAAACGATTTTTACTAATTTCACGATATTGGTTAATGTGACGTAAGATGAATTAATATTATATTTGTCAAGCTACAAAATTACTACTACATGAAAACATTTTTTTTAACCGGGGCATTATAATAACTTACAAATAATGTTGTTAAGTTACTTGGTCGAACGTCGATGTTGGCAGATAAAAATCTGCATTTCAACTATGTTTCAATTCAAATCAAACGCAGAATTTAGAAGAAGAAAAAATACACCGTAACGACCAATTTTTAAAAAAATGTACTGTTGAAATGTGTAAATTTTGTACACCGTCCAAAACCGTCCGTGATGATTGATGTATGCTTTAAAGTTAAGGAATTTGGTGAGCAAACGGGTATGCAATTTTTTGCTATCTCTTATATAAATAATAATCAATATCTCTTGAATAAATAAAACATCGAAGATTCCTTGAGAATCTTGAAAAAATGCAATATTATAAGAAAAAACGTAAAAATCTCTCACAAAACTGTCGATGCTGTGAATGGAATCAGCTGACGACGAAGAATTTGATGTTTTAACGAATTTTATCTTAAAGATTATTATTCTTCCTGTAATTCATGGACTTGAATTTTTAATGGAATATTTTAAGCTCAGGAACCAATTTTTTGCGGTGGTAAAGAAAATAAAAAATTACCTTTTTTAAGATTTTCTGCTTTCTTAATGATCAACCACCTTAACGATAGAAACTGTAGTTAGGAAAACTTCCGACCATATGCTTGATAATTGTCTGTGTGAAATATGTGCGTTAATTGTCATGCTATGTGTGTTAATTGTTATAATACATGCGAATAAAAAATGAAAAAAAACATTGTCACAATTGATAATGACGTACCGGAACGAAATGGAAATCGTTTCTTTCAAATATACAATTTTTGCTAATGATATATTTTCCTCATTTTTACTTATTACTGCGATAATGAGACTCGAGATAATAGTTTCGACTTTCTCATGGGACAATCAAGAGTAAAAGAGAGATGGAGAGAAAGAGTGTGGTGTTCAAAGATACGGGAGTCCAGAAAACGAGGTGTAATTACTCTTAGAGTTTCATAGCTTTTATTAATTGCCTAAAGTGGAGTCGAGCTACAGTTACGAGCCAGCACCGCGATTCTAGAGGGAACAATTTGAGGACCAGAACTCAGGAAGGCAGTAATACTTCAAAGTCTTTTTTTATCATTAAAAAATTGAGAACAAATTTCTTAACAGATTTGAATCCAAATGTGAATTTCTTTATTATTAACTAGAAAAGTTATCGCGGATCGAAGACTTTGCACCCTTGAGAATTATATTTTTGAAAAAATAATTCAGCACGAAACAAACATTTTCATTTCGTATGAGTTATTCAGGTAAGTTCATGAATTTTAAAATTTGTCTTCTCATAATCTTTGTGTAGAAAATTTCTCATTCAAAAATAGATTATTTAATAGCTAATATAGTCAGACAAGTGTGTCATTTTGAATACGAATTCAGAGATTTTTTTAGAACTGCTCATATCAAAAATAGTTTTGATGCAAAAATGAAATCAAATTTATACTTATCTCGAAAATACCGAACAATTTTATTATTTATTGTGCAAAATCCCGAAATTTCTACTAAAAATATTTTTTTCAATGGATTGAAAACGACGAGGACTTTTTAAATAAAAATAAATATCGGTATGAAATATTTGTAAATAAAATTATGATAGTTCAAAAGTTAAGAAATTAGTATATCTCGTAAAAAATATAGAGAAATTCGAATTATGGGTCTCAAGTTTAGATCGAATGTTTCGTTCGATTTTGCAAACATTTGATGTGTATGTCGGTATAGAGAATTCGCTATAGCAAACGTACCACTATTTCTGTCGATATATAATTCCTATCCCGACACGATAGATAACGAACAACGAGAAGTAGATAGAAGCTGAGACGAGGAGAGGGCGAGACAATAATTCAGAGAGCAAATGGGGTAAAATGGTCAATCGCAGTGCTTTGGAAACAGAGCGAAAGCGCCCTTGCTGCATTATCTAACACCTCCAATTAAGTACGAGGATCGGTCGCGTGATTAATAGCGAGGACCCGATTCGTACCAAATCGATTCCAGAAATCTTCAAATTTTCGTGAACGATAAAATTTTTTGATGTTCATTCAATTTTTTTATCGTGAAATAAATTTACTCATTTCCAATACCACATTTACATATGCATATGTAACATTGAGTTTAATTTATGAAAAAACATATATTTTTTGTATTTCCTAAGTAACATTTTTTTATAAAAAATTCACTTTCACTTTCATTTTATCTTCATTGATGCGAATGTGTTTTTTTATTTTTCAATGCAATGTGAGATTCGGTGAAGTTTCACTTCGAACGCAGGCATTATTTTCTACATAGTTGCGAATTTATGCAGGACATTGTTGGATATCTGATACATTCTGTGTTTGGAGGCAGCTGCTTCATTTCCAAGAATTTATACGCACCCATATACAGGCTAGGGATCGTAAACAGTTCGTAGTGCGCGTAGACGGAAATGGACGAACGTGCGTGTACAGATGTACAGTTACATTCGTTAAGTATAAGCACATTATCATAAGGAGATTATGAAATTGCTGACCAAACCAAATTACGCACTCCCGGGATTAGTTCCTGATAATTCGTACCAAACACGAGAATAGGCGATTGAAATCTCAATGTCTCTCAAATTATTCGAATCTCAACTCCGATTATAGAAATGTTATTGAATGAAATGAGAAATGAATTTGATTATAATTCATTTTTTGAAAAACTTGATATCAACCCCTTTTTTAAATCATTATTTTTCCTCTCACTTTTTAAATTCAATTCAGCAATCCTCTGAGTGAAATTTTCGAAATAAAAAAATGCATCGATTTCTCGTCTAGTTTTATTTTTCTAGTACTGTCATTAAAATTCTCTGGAAAAGAGAATAAGAAAGCAGCTTATAAATGAAAGGCAGAGATCGCAAAGCGATCGTGAGTTTGGCGGTTTAATTAATTTCCTTCCCGCGGTGTGGCTAGCGTAAATACTATCCGGCCGGAGAGAATCTTCCCAGTTTACACTGCAAACCCTTTTCTACTTCTTCCCCGTCTCCCGATTCTTGCCGGAAATCGAAAATCGTTCCCGAAAGCTCAATCCGACGCTGTCTTCAGCCTTTGTCCGTTCGTCTGTGCACGACGCACATTCAATGCGATTCGCTCGATCTTTTTCTCATTTTTTCACAGACTCGAAGCCACGATCTTTCACATGTCACTCACAGAAACCTTTTTATTTCTCGCTAACCAGACTTTTTCAAAACACTTATTGTAAACAGCCAATTGATTTTTTTTATAATTGAATTTCGCGTCAAGGAAACAAAATAAATTTTAAAAATTCATCATTTTGCGAGACTGATAAATGGAAAATTCGTCTCCGATTTTTCATATTATTTCTCAGCACGCATCATGCGCTTAGTTATTAGAAAGTAAGACTCGGATAACGGAGGAGAAGATATGTGAAATCTTTTTTCAATGAAAATTTTTACTTTTTTCCTCGCTTTTCTCTTTCCACGTAGAACGACATGTGCTCGCGTTTCAAACGGGAAGATTGGGAAGGAGAAGCGGAAAATCCAAGTGTAGGACTCGTAGTACAGCCCCCGGAGCTACCTGATGTGTGTTATATGCGATGAAAGAAGAATATGGATTTCCAATTCAGCGAGATATTTTCAATATCGTTGTCGCGTACGATTTCCACCGACTCTTTTTTTTCCCCTCTCTATCTCCCGTACTTTCGTCTCTTAATACCTTTTTACTTGTCTTGCGAGCTTGCAGAAAAGTAGAAAAAGCTCCGAGTCAGACTTTGATCTTGCGATTTATCGTTGAATTTTGTTTCTTTTTTCACCCTCGTCTCTTAAAATCCGGAAAATCTATGGCTGATTGCTGAGAGAACTTTCCGTCAATCGAATATTATATTCTCAAATGTTTTAAAGTATATAAATAAATGTTGAAAATAAATTGTTGATCCGAGACGTACTTGAGAACGAGGCAACGAGGAAAAGCGTAGTCGAGACACGAGATGAAAAAAGAAATATAAAGAAAAAGAAATATATATGTAGGAAGCGAATGAGAGGACGACAAATACATGGTGGATCGTGAAAAATCTCGTGTATTCGGTAACGAGAGGTTCGCTCTTGCTTTACGGAATTTGGGACGTTTCGAGTGGCTTTACCGGAAAACTATATCGATTCGCAGTTAACGAAGCAACATAGAGAGAAAGAGAGAGAGAGAGAGAGAGAGAGAGATGAAGAAGAAACGAGGGGACGGCGAGACGGGCGAGGAAGATTAAAAAAAAGGAGACGAAAGGAAAAATCGTAAAAGTGAAAATCGAAAATCGTTGGGAGAGTAAGAAAGAGAGACGAACAGATGTTTCGCGGTTAGGTTCAATCAAGCGACGAGAGACACTAGCCAACAAACCACCGAAAAAATAAAAAAAAAGATTGAGGGAGCAAGAAAAAAAAGTCACTGCGCAAACCGTTAATTGAACCGAAGTTCGTTGAGAGTCTTCGCTTTTACGACGCAATCTGCTCGAATTATCCGAGAGGCATTTCCAGATCCTATCTCAGGCGGGCAATCGAGGAACAAAATCGATCGAGGAAGAAAATATTTCCCTCTGTTTCTCTCTTTCGCTCTCTCCATTCCAATAGGAAACGAATTTCGATTTTTGACGTTTCTTTTTTTCCGAAGGTTAATTTTTTTTTTTTTTACACGTCCCAAAGTGTCAATCCCCCAGAGCGTTTTACAGCTGAATATTTCGTCAATCGTTGTCCCGGCTTTCTCCCGGGCTGCGAAGAGGATAAGAGGAAAAGTATGTTAACGCGTAAACAAATCGCGTTTCTCTCTTTTTTATTGCGAACCTCCAGGGCCCTATTCGCGTCGATATACACGATAGTCGTGAGCAAAAAAGCCAAAAATACGCGACACGTTTCACTCGTTTCTGCCGCTTGTCCTTTTTTTATTTCCCTTTTGTTATTTGTCGACAATACAGAGCGGGAGAGCGAGAGAGAGAGAGAGAGAGACTTTTCGTAACGCTGAAAAATACGTACACTGTGTTTCCTCACACACGAGAAATTGCGTCCCGGAATCCGCGAAATTCCGGCTCGTGACCAACCTCGTTTTTTTCTCTTCTATCTTTTTTTGCCCCCATTTTTTCATCGTTCTGTCTTTTCTGCGCGTATTCTCTCGTCATCGTTCTCGCGGCCCATCCGCGCACTCTCTTTACGAGGCCAAACTGCCGATCTATTCGCGAGGACCGACCGACCAAGGAACAAAAAATACAGGAGCCAGAGAGAGCTTGGCAAGAGAAAAGGTCGAAAAAAACATGGCCTTTGGATTTTGTAATTGAAAAGTACTGTTATCACTGCTCAGGCAAGCGAACAGGAAAACTGTCGATTCGAAACCTGTGAAATCCTGTCCCGATCCACCGGGTGTCCCGCGAAAATTTTTATACACTTTTGAAAAATGTACTTCGAATAATTGTTGCTTAAAATTGCTTGTAAAGGAGAATGAAATAATGAAAATTATGTACCAAAAATAATGAAAAAATTAAAATTAAACAGGAATATACGTTTCCATAGAAATTGTATAAAATTTAAACATAAATTTTTAAAAATTGTACAAATAAAAGAATTCCCTTCCATAAAAAATAAAAAAAACTCTCGTCCCCCTAAAGATCACAAAAATTCATTTTTCGATCTAAAAACCGCGATAAGGAATCAGCCATAGAAAAAAATAACGATAATTGTTTCACGCGTAATTCACAAACCGATGATGAATAATCCGAAAAAGACAGAACGATCAAAAAATGTCCAGGACACCAGAAAATTCGTGATATGAATATCGAACTATCAAGATTTTCTCCAGGGTATCTTTTTCTTCCCCGAGGGCTTCTTGCGTGGAATCTGGAACGTAACGGCAACGGCAAGGCTTTTTCAGGGTAAAAAGGGGAGGCGCGAGAGAAGCAGCACGGTGACAAATCAATGCTGGATGGTAGGATAGGTAACGGCATATGAGCGAGACTTGGAGATCTTGCTCTCTCTCGCTATCTTATCAACGCATTATTCAACAGGGCGGGCACTGCTCGGGACTCTAACTGCCTGAATTTGCATAAATCCATAGATCGCGCTGCGTGAAACGGACGAGAGAAATAGAGAGAGAAAGTGTGTATGTGAGAGTGAGAGAGAGAGAGCGAGAGAGAGGGAGAGAGGGAGTCTCTGTGGGTTGGCTAAAATAGGAGGAAGAGGAATTGCCTTGGATATGTTGGACCACAGAATTCTCCCTCTATACAGCTCTATCCATTTCTCGATGCATGGATATGCATGCAGCAAATTACAGAACTGCCACTATACATATGCCGACTACGAGAAAACCGAACGGGTATCTATGTTAGTTTTGCTTCAAGAACTAACCGGAGACACTCCGCCCTTTTGTTCTCCTCAGATAAAGGAACATGCTACCAAATGTATAATATCAGAACAATTAGGAAGAGAAATTATTCGTTCAAGCTCGAACTAAAAACAAGGATTTTTTTATTAATAACAATTAATACGAATAACAATAACAAAAAATAGCTCTTTTGTTCACCACAAATAAAAAATATGCTTCCAAATGTAAAATATCAAAACAGTTTGGAACAATCATTATTGTTTAATTCTTTTATTATTAGTAACAATTTTTTAAGGAAATGTACGATAGTAATTTTATTGATTTTTTATATTTTGATTATAAAATATTACTTTTAGTTCAATTATTTCTTTTTTCTGTATCAAATGACTTTAGTTTCGTGAACATTTTTTTCCTAGCCTTCACTATTTTTTGTGCATTCCTGAAAGTTTCGTGGGAGGTCCCAGAGTTAACGAACTTCGATATTCTCGGTGCAGCATCGTTGACTCATCGCACACGCGATTCTCGTCTCGGGTTCGGATCAACTTTGAACCGGAACACAACCTTTCGGCAAACTAACTCTCACCATCTCTGTCTATCTTTCTGTTTGTATCTTGCTGTGTCTTTAATTGCCACAAGAGAAGATGAGAAAGACAGGGAGGGAAAAATAGAGGCAGAGAGACGAAACGATATCGACGGAATTTGGGACAAACATACAAGTTTCGTGCACAAAGAAAAGTGAATCTACGTGCTGCTCGGGATTCCATTCCCTTACCGTGTTGAATTCTCCGAGAGAAGAGTCGCGAGAGTCATGTAAGACGATATGCAGCGATTCCTCGAGCCGCTTCTCAGTTCGAGGTAAGCTCGAACGGTTCGTTAGTGGTTCTCTCGCCACGATTATACGTTTCTTACTATATACATCCTTGGATAAATCATACACGTGGTTTGGTGTGGCGGCTTTGAACAAGTTTATACTCCTATTCTCATTTCACTTGCAACTTCCATGCTCCTGTACAACTTCATTCACGAAGTAATATAGTACGAGGTCGAATCTAAGAATGAATCTTTCACTTCGTTGTCGACGCAAAATTTGATAGGTTTCTAGAAAACGATTTTGAAATTTCTGATAAACATGAGATATAGAGAAATATAATTTTTCGAGTATAATTTAGTTCACTTTTTTTCATTTGATTTACCTATAACTTTTTCATTATGTCATGAGAAAATACTTTGAAGTCATTTTGGAATAATTTTCATTAAAAAAATTATCATTGGAGGTTTTGAAAAAAATCAGACTTCTATTCTCATTAGATTTACAATTTCAATTTTCCTTTTTTAGAAAACATTTTTAGAAAAAGTTGATAATTTGGAACGAATTGAAAATTTTTCAAAAATTTTTGTAGTACCAAATTCGATGTGAAAAATAATTTTTAAATTCATTTTCGAATTTCTGGGTATCAGGTACATCTTAATTCGGTACGTCTTAATTTTTTCTGCTGTCTTACAATCACTTCTCTTCCGTTATCAAGGAGAGACGGTCTTAATTACGGAGGGGGTCGGTGGAAGGGAGAGTTCTGAGTACGAGGTTAGTTTCTCGGTCTGAGGGACCACGAAGTCGTAAAGGCGAAAAAAAGGGAAGAAGCAGGGTTAAAATGAGAGTGAGAGATAGTCTAGAAAAGGAGTTGGGGAATAAAAATTGTGCAAAAGGTCCTCAAGGCTCTTCAGAGAAAGAGAAAAGGGGGAGGGATAGGTACTGGAAGGGTTTTCAGACTTCAAGGACCATAAATGGGCGCGGATACCCGTAACGATGGTTGAAAACTGGCGACGAGTGTCGAGGATGCAAGGAGCAAGGCGATGTGGAAAAAATGAGGAAAAAGGTAGCAAGAGAGCGAGAGGGAGAGAGACAGAATGAAAAAAAATCTAAAAAATAAGAGAAATGGAAAAAGGTCCAGGAGGACATGTCAAGTACCGGAGTGTCCTGACAAACTCGACTTCCATCCTCGTCAACGTAAGTGGAACGAGGATAGAAAGAGACGAGGAGACTGTAACGCGGATGGTGTTAATTAACTGTCCGTTCCTCAGTGGCAGAACCAGCACACGTGGCGACATTCGAGCCTCCTCGTTCGCCTCAACCCGTGCCCACGCGAAGCGCAATTTCCCTTCGTTTGCGCATACATTTTCTTCCAACGATTCTAAAGCGAGACTAAAAAAATGCTAGACTTCAATTTCGCATCTTCATTTTCTCACATCGAAAGAATTATTATATTAATGCTATAATTGTAAAAGCAATTACTCGTTAATGGGGTGATTGCTCCACTCGACCAATCTTGATAATAATAAAAAAATTAAATAAAGAAGTTAATCGAAATAATTATATTAATTTCTTAAATATTAAGAAAATTAATATTTACCATCATTTAAACAATTCGTGACAGTCGACACAATATTCGATTATTTGAAAATCCGATGTGAACAAATTTATTTTTATTATTATTCGTCACTATTTGTAATTGAATAAATCTTATTATTCACTAAACTTTAGTTTATTATTAAGCATATAAAAGAATAAATGTTAAAACTTAATTAAACGGCCCTTTATATAAAATAATTAAATTTCTTTTTTAGTCCATACAGTCCGATCAAAATACGATTTGATTACAATATTACGAAGGTTCGAAATTACGTTTCCAAAACGATGTTTTCGCTCGTGACACTCTCTTGGATGGAAAGTACGAAACATGAACGGATATAGTCGAATCTCGTCTGACTAAATCTTCGGCAGTTTCACTGTCAGTGAACGTCCCGGAGCGTTAGGTTCGAGAACTCGCTGGCTCTTCGAGTATTGGCCTCTTAACCTCCCATCTCGTTTCACTCGACGTCGTATAGACCGACGGAAAAGAGAAGAGGTAGAGCGAGATGGAGGAAGAGAGAAAATGAGGAGAGAGAGAGGAGAGGGAAGGGGAAGGCGCGCAAGCACTTATCGATTTTCGATCTAAGCGTCGAAGCGCGAGAAATGCCTCTCGCGATAATGCCACTACTCTCCTAATATCATGAACGATAACTTCAACCTCGCTCGATTCACTCTGGCCCCTTCCTACACGCTATCTTCCCTCATCCCCGAGCGTCCCTGGGTTCATTCTCTCGCAAAATCTTTCTTTGCAAATCGGCCGCGAAAATCAAACAGATTTTATATCCTCTCCCTCAATCTGTACTCATTCACGAAAAAAATCATCATAAAAAAGTCGTACGGACATTTACATAAATCTACAATTTTTTATGTTTCTTTTCTATATCAATTTTGCTCTTCGCTAATTTTTTCGAGTCAAAAGTCTGGGAATTCGAAAATTATTTATAAATTAAAAATGTATTATAATGATTGGCCTGATCGTTCCATGCCGCGTTACGTGGATTGAGTATCAAAAATATCAATGTAGCGCTCGAGAATGAATTGGTACATACATAATTCGGATGAGCGGGCTTTTTCGCGTGATTACAAAAAGGTTCGGAAAATGTTCGATCAGCCAGAATGATCGTCATGGGAGAATATTTCGAAGCGAGGGATCGCTATATGCGAAAATACGGCGATGGTAGAGAGGAGAGAGAAAAAGGGAGAAAAGCTTTCTCTGGATATTATGCAACAACTACATGGGCGAAAATCAACGTACATACGCGGAGGGCAGTATCGAGTAGTGATCAAGGGATGAAAGGGATGCGAAAGGACGCTCGAGAGAGGAGAGAGGGGGGGGGGGAATCGAGCGGAGAGTGGACGAGAGCCGGAACGGTTAATTGATCAAATTACAGGGCAGAATCGTGGCTAACGCCGTGGAATTGAAATTGCTGGCTTGCCCGACTAAGGCAAGGGTCGACCGAAAATCATGCAGGGCCCCCGAGATAGGGGTGAACATTTTCAACTCCAGACTCGGAGGAGAAACTTTAAAACTACAACTTTGACGAAATATCGATTGAGATTCATATGGGATGTTCATTGACGTTCATTTTTTTTTGATTGAAAGTTTACAGGAATGCATTTTGGAGGAATTCGTTCGTTCAACAGGAAAGCCACGCAGGAAAAAGCTCAAATTGTAGATCAGAAGGCAAAAACTACCCAAAAATAAAAATATTAAATCTCGTTAAAAATTAATGGAAATGGATATTTTATGTTTATTAACTTTATAATTATGAGCTTTACTCAAATTCATAAATTAATGATTTCTTCGCTTCAACGATAATTTACCACCGATAACTAAAACAGAGTGAACAATGTGTAATGTCACAACGAGAATTACAATGGCGCCGATGTAAAATCGACGCTCGGTCAGTGTGTATAAGACCGGTGGTAAAGAGATAATGTCCGAGTTATTGTTGTCGGTGATTAGTTGATGACAATTCAAGAGTGCAAATATTACCGAAATATCAAAAGCATCGTGAGCAAGAGAGAGAAAGAGAGAGAGAAATTTGGGGTTGGAGAAGTCGGAGGATCATTTCAACGATTTTAACCCGTTTTGCCTTCCGGGTGTGTTACAATTTTGCGAGCTGTTATCGTGGACTAATGAATCTGTGGGAGAGAGAAAACGGTCTCGTCAAACCGGCGAATACTGTCGAGTGTCCGTCTCCCTTCGTTCCTGTCTCTCTCTCTCTCTCTACCATCCATCCGGTGAATGGCTGCTTTTAATTAACGATGGGATTCGAATCGCGCTCGTTGATTCCGGAAACGCCCGCGTGCTTATCCACGAGCCCTTCCCGAAGAGGATACCCGATCAAGGGCTCGATTTTCCTATCGAGGTTCTGCCAAGAGAGCAAAGGGTAAACGTACGATGTAACTCGAATTTTGCTCGTCATATGGTAACGAATCGAACGACGAATCAACAATTTTAGAAATAGAATGAAGAAAATCAATAACTCAAGCAAAAATTTTGAAAAAATGTTTCATAATATTTAATACAACGATATTTGAAAAAAAGCAAGTTAATCGAAACGTGGTAAAATAGGCGAGACTGCAAGATGCAGAAATCTATTGGGAAAAATATGAGAAGGTTGGCATTGAACATTTTTAGAAATGAGAAAGAGAAAATTGAGCACTTAATAAATGCTTGCAAATTTTTATACTGCTTATATTTGTAATAATTTGACTCAACGAAGATGGTTTATTTTATGTATACAAAATTTGCAGACGAATGCGAGTCTCATATTTTTTTGACGATCGACAAATTGAATTTTTGTCCCGTGACCATTTTGAAGTTTTTTTTTGTATACATGGATGACGAACGATGAAAATTCGTTGCAGTCATCCGCAGAGTTTTGCGGTTTAATAGCGGACAGGAAGGATTGAACTCTCCGTCTCCCTCTCTCTCACTGTCTGATGGCTGTCACATTTCTCCTGTGGGGCAAATGGCAAAAGCCTGGACATCCTGTCAAATGGATAATTTACGCTGGCTGTCGGATGATTAGCGATTTCTGATTTTCATGATTTCCGAGAGACAAAACATATCCGCCGGCGGGCCTATCAAACGCGTTCGAGTTCCTCCCTGACGCGCCACGAATCGATGTCCCCTGAATTATATCAGAATTAAGCAGACCGGTAATTGCGACTGACACGTGTCGAAAACCTTCCTAAATCCTCCTTTTTCTTCTTTTTTTCCAATTCGGAAAGTCCATCGGACGAAAATTGCTCACGAAGCAAAAGAAAAAAACAATCTAAAAAAATATTTTAGTTAAAACTTGAAAAAAGCTCTAAAAATTTTAATTTCGATTAACTCAATTGAAAATATGCTATTTAATTTTCAATTTATGATAAAAACGCAATCCCACAGAATTTTATTTGAAATATGAAAAAGAAACTCTATGAGATCGATGAATAATTTACGAGCCGAGTTCAGGAAGGAACACGTGTAAACTTGAATTAGGATTATCGTAAAAAATCGACGGTCACGTTACAGGAGAATCGGGAGGAGAAAAGGGAAGGAATAATTTTTTTACCTCGTTCATTTTTTTCGAGGAAACTTCTATTCGTGCCACGATCCTCTTTCGCGTATAGAAAAATTGGTAAATACGAGATAA
Source organism: Cremastinae sp. B BG-2022a (assembly GCA_030522605.1). Lineage (NCBI taxonomy): Eukaryota > Metazoa > Arthropoda > Insecta > Hymenoptera > Ichneumonidae > Cremastinae sp. B BG-2022a. The sequence goes on along the minus strand of JAPYYX010001086.1, from coordinate 5,929 downwards.
GCACGAAAGAATATCGAGGAAAAAGAATATCGCGGGTTTTTCGGGGGGGGGGGGGCAAGGGGGCGGAGAGGAAAGTAACGGAAATAGCCTTGCGCTATCCGGGTAGCTAAAAATCTTGCAGAGAAATCATCGAAATTGTGGGTTTTCGGTGGAAAATGCTGGACCGGTAGAACGTGATAGGATTCCGTAAAGTTTTTGGAGTTAACGGAGACGCGGGCGTCATTCCGGATAAGCGGAAGAGAAAGAACGAGCGAGAGAAAGAAAGGAAAAAAACGAGAGAGGAGAAAAGAGAAAGATGGAGAGAGATTGGGCAACGCCAAGATAAATAGGATATTCCGCGGGGATGAACGCTTACGTACGTGCTTTCGAAGGGTATCTTGCGCTTCTTTCATACATCTACATATACACACGGGAGCTTTTTGGCGTGTACACGAGCCCGTGACACAATTGGAATTTACCTAGAATTTGCGAGGAGCTTACTCCGGTATAGGAGAGTCTAAATCGAGCTTGGATTCTTTTTTTTTGTAACGACAATCACTCGAGGAAGAACTATCATTTGTGAATGAAATGGCGTAAAATGTATAATATAAAGAATTAATCGATGTAATCTCCAATTTGGGGATTCTTTGCTGAAAGTTCGCTGCCAATCACCTAAAAACGCTCACGGCGTTCATAAAGCTTACACTGTTAACTTTGAGCACCGAAAACTCAATTTGAACAGAGCGTGAGCGCTGTGAACGTGAATCTCACTTAAGCTCCTCTCAGTCTCATTTTATGTCTTCGAAATCACGTAAAATGCTGATATACTCTGCGAAGTTTTATTTCTGTAGCGTGTGATTGGCAGAAAATTTAAACATTCGGTGCGAGTGCTGCAAAATAATTCGTTCTTGGTACCTCAAGACACAGCTTCCGATGTACTCGTAAACCGAAAATTCTTCATCTCTCTTCTTTGGAACTACTAATAATATAAACATTTAACACGCAACACTCCATAAAAAGTTTCACTTCAAAATCTTGCATGTGTATAAAAATCGTATAAATTTTTTTAATAAAGGTTGAAAAGCTAGTGACACTCCGACCGTCAAGAATAACGAGTACGGTAGGATAAAAGAGAGCATGTCTCTGGAAATTCAACGTGTTGGAGGACATCGGAGGGACACTGATGGATTAACGGAGTCAGGTGGCCTTTCCTCGGGGAAGGTCTTGGGGAAACGGAGGACTCTCTCCGCGAAAGGTCGCTCTCTCGGCCATCTGTATAGATCTCAAGCAAAGTAAGTAAGATTGAGTCACTTCCTACCCGAGCTTCATATCTTGGTACGACGATGCAACTCCTGAGTTTGACGTTATCCCGACGCAACTTTCAACGCTCATCATTTTCCCCCCATCCTGAAGTCCCGTCTCCTTTTCCCTTGATCCTCATTTGAAGTTTAGTATCATGAAAATCTGAGCTTGTTATTTTTTAAGTGAAAAGAGCAATTTCTCACATTTTTCAGCAGTAAATTTCAAGTTTTGAATATTTCGCGAATTATTTTTGCCTTTGTTCAGACCAATTTTAGTCTTTATATGAATTCTACGAAACGTAACTATTTTTTCGAGTTGTCTGTATTAGTAAAAAAATATATATTAACCTTACAATGATTAAAATAAACGAAATATCATTGTATGTGTTAAATTTTTCTGAAAAATAAAATTGTTTTATAAGAGTAATTTTAAAAGGGTAATTTCTATAAGAGAAAATGTGGAGAAGTTTTTGAACCCTCAATATTTTCTCATTCAAAATCACACATGTCATTAAAATATTCTGAATCTTATTTTACATGTATACTGTATACGTATGATATAATATATTTATGTATGAGTGTGTTTGTGAATGACGTGTGCACGAGAGTCGGGAGGTTCTCGCGAAGCCTAATTGGTCGATCGAAAGGAAAAGCGACGTATAACCGACGTAAAAGTGCCTCCTCGATCCTTCAACGTCGTCGTCAAATTACCGTCAACGACATTCCATTACCCCGAGCATTGGATGCAACGACGTAGACGAGGAGAGTTCTGGGGATCGATCGTTTTGCACAAAACAGGGCTCGAGGAGAATCGAAAGGAAAAATTTTTAAAAATCGACGAAAAAAAAGAGACTCTGGAGAGAAAAATCCGAAACGCGCTCGTCCTGTTCTTTTCCGATAAAAAAAGAAGGCGACGAAAAATCGAGTAATAGTGAAAACGGCGAGAACGACGAAATTCCAAAAAAAGAGGAAAAAAACACGTGTATACGTTTTAAAAATATATATCAAAGCGAAAGAAGTAAAACAAAGAAGTTATGGTCAGACAAAAGACAACAATTCCACACGACTCGTCCAGGGTGACTTTTTTATTTACTGCACGAAGATTTCGAGCTCAGAGAATGAAAAAAAATACAAAAAACGAAAAAAAGAGACAAAAACGAAAATCTTTTCAGAGATCCGAAGGAGCAAGACAGCCTCGAGCTTTTTTCTCTTCTCTTTGTTTTCTCATGTTTTTTTCTTGATTTATTTATTTTTTCCTCGTTTTTTACGCCAGCTTTATACAACCCTCGAACTTTTCTCGAGACACGATGCGCTTCGTCGTATAAAAAAGTTTGACTCTCGCTGGGCAACGTTCGAGTTAACTTCGCCACCGCAACGAAGCATTCGAAGCCCTCACGCGTGTGCCCATTTTTTTTCTACTCGACAACCTCGTTTCTCTTCTATTCGGGATCACGGCATAAAAGCCGAACGCAACGAATGATTGGAAAACGTGATCCAACTTGGACAAGGAATAAACTTTCTTTGTTATTTTCACAGGGATTGAACTCGAGAGATATCTTTTACAAATAAATTTCTTTACGCCCCAAAAAAATACTTGCAAGTTACAGAAATTTTACAGAAAATTCAAAAACGTACAAAACTTGTTATTATATTAGAAAAAAAAAACTTAACACTGAAAAAATTCCGATTTACCAACAATACAATAAATTGGCGCAATTCGAGCAAAAAGGAAAAAATCAGTTAATGAGTCATTAATAGGATTTTTCTGGATCTGCGAGAATAATTTCACCACGTCCCTTCGTTTTCGAAATTTTCATACGCATCGGAAAAAAATTTAGAAATCAATACCGCACGTGCTCGTACGTAAAAAGAGCCGGTATGAAAAAGTTTTTGCGGTGCATGTGCATATCTCGATACGGTTTTGGTTAGAGTGCAGCGAGGAAAACGGGGATCGGAAATCTTGTTCAGAGAAGGGGGGCAAGAGCCCGAAGCTCTCCTCCTCTTTCTTCTTCTTCGTATCTTTGAAATATTTACAAACAGGAAGTACCCGCCTACATCCGGGGGTTACGCCAGGAGCGAGAAACGCTATCGTTCGAGACCACTCGAATATTTAGGAACGATGGAGCCGGAGAGATGCTGCAAGCTGGAGTTCTCGCTACGATTTTCCTCTGTGTTCCATACTTTTGATTTTTTTTCTTTCCTTCTTATTCTTCTATATCTTTCTTCATTCTTTCTTTTCGCTCTCTGTCTCCGTCTCTTTCTCTTTTCCAAACAAAAGGTCTTAACTTTTTTATTTTTCTTTGGAAAATTCTCCTTTTGCGCCCTTTCGTTCCGCGCGGTAAGGCGAGGAGTGAGAAGAAAGTAGAGAAAAGGGAAAAAGTATAAAAAGTGGTTGCTTTTGAACTTGCAAAGCTTCGGGATTTTTCGGAGCATGCGAGCCTCTGAAAATTCCATGCCATTCAGCATTACTATCCAATATATTGTATCGCGATTCGTATCTCGATAGAGAGGGGAAGGGAAAGCGAGAAAAAGAATTTTTCGGTAACGTATTCCATTATGGTATTGAATTTTTGTGGATTATCATTGCGAACATTTTTTTTAATAAACTAGCGATGAGGAGATAAATAGTCACAGGGATTTTAAGAACGGATTAATTGTAAAGAATTTCGGAACTTTTAATGATTTTTAACAATCAAAATTACGAAAACTTCAATAACAAAAAAATTGTACTAATAGATTTAACGAGAAAAAAATCACACCCAAACAAATAAACATGATAAATAAAAATATTTAAAAAATCGACAAAAATCTCGAACAAAAATAACGAAAACCTCAGTAGAGTACGTATAAACTTTGAACTTAAAGGTCGTACCGATGAAATAGAGAGATACAGACAGTGACGTCAGGCCCACGTTAAATTTGAACACGTCTCGCATTACACAAGACGCTACCTGCATTTACGATAAAGTCCGGCAAGACGTTAGCTTAATTTGTCCTTTTCTCTAAGCATTCCATCGTACAAGCCTCTTGTGCCTGGTGTATCCTCCTCGAATTCTCGTTTAGCGTTGCTTACCAGGAGGTCGGAAAAGTTTAGCGAAACCATTCCCGGAACGAAACTAATCGAAGACCGCGACGGAAAAGCTCGAATTGGAAGCTTTCTATTGACTTTGCAAAGTTTAGATTGCCGTGAGGATAAGAGAAGGATGAGCGAGAGAGAGAAGATCGAGAGGAACAGAGAGTGCGAGGGAATAAAGCGAGAGAGGAGAAAGCGTGTGCGAGTGAGAAAACGGACAGGACAGGGGCGAGAAGAATAGAATAGAAACGGATAGAGAATGTGTGTTTGTTACTTAAAATACCTACATATATATTTGTTTGTATTAGGATGCTTGTAAACGATTGTACGTAGCAGGGAATGATTGTACGTGGTATATAGAGACGGAATGAGGGGAGGAATTGCGAGAGATCTTCCGGATATGCGGTACGCTTGCATTGCTTCCGGTGATAGGCTATGATCGTTCGCTTTAATTATAGTCATAAACGACGTTCTCTTTCTTATCTCCGCGATCTCTTCGTTCCTGTCACCCTGGGACCACGAAATAAAAGAGAAATGTCGCCTAGGATCCCTCGTTACGCGTAAATACCGAGTTTCGCGAAGCAGTTAGCCTCAATATTGGTTGGAACATTTCGGTGGACTTTCTACTTGGTTTTTTACTCCCCTGTATACTTTTTGCATCGTTATAATTTTTCGAATATAAAGTTAAATTACTCGAAGTACTTATAAATTCAATTTTTTTCACTTTTTATTTGATATTATTATTTTTTTTCGAAATTTTCATTGTTTTATTCGCATTCATTGACTAATATTAAATCGACACTTCAATTCAGTAAAAAACACGTTGAGAAAAAAAAATTAAAAATTGTCAATTATTTATTTATGCATGAGTGACGAAACAATATTTTGTTCATCTAATGAGAAAAAAATCTGGATGAAAAATGATGAGATACGAAGGAGCGGAGTCAACAACCGAATCGTACGAGATGAAAATGGCAGTAATTTTCTCGTGAGGACGAAGAGGTCGAAATGGACAGAAGCAATTTCGAATACGCGATAAAGGGCCCTTTATTATTAAATATATATGGTGAAACTGTATTGCAATCGTGTATTCGAGTTTATACGAGCGTGCCCAGTAATTCCGTTCGTCATTGTCGTAGCGCCTTGGTCGTTGCTGCTCAAGACGCGTCTAGACGCCGTTTATGCGACGAACCGTGCGCCAAGGACGCACGCTAATAAAGTAGATAAAGTCACTGCTCGCTAGACACGTTCTCATCTCGGGACACTTTATTCCTCTTTACCCCTATCATCGAGGAAACTAAATATCGCCCACTCGCTGTCTAAACTATATTAATCGACGAAAATTTGCTTACTCGTTTAGCTCTTTCACAAATTTATCTACAGACATTTGTAAAAATTTGTTTATAATCGAAATTCCTATAAAAATAAAAGGAATTGAATTAATCTAAAAACTAAAATACTTTGTCAAAGAGGCTTACTCATCAAGAGTCGCGGTAGAGACTCGAGGCAAGTACATTTACGGAACGTCAACTGTACGCTCTCGAGCTACCGCTACTCTTTTTCTCCGAGTTTGCTG
>JAPYYX010001085.1:0-31503 GCA_030522605.1 Cremastinae sp. B BG-2022a | reverse complement strand
CTACTCGATATTGTTATTCAGATTGGATATTGTTTTTTAGTATTATTGAGTAGACAAATTTTGGGCAGAGATGTTGTTCTGCCGAAATTTTTGGGGGGCCCATTTTGCCCCCAAAAATGTATGGATATTGAAATTTTGAAGGGGGCCATTTTGCTCCCGCCCCCTCTACATGAATTTCCAAACAAATGTCAATGCGTTCCTGCAAGAAAATAAATATATTCAAAACTTCATTTTCATACGTAACAATGCATGGAAAATTTTTTATATGTACATTATTGCTATAATTTTATATATTTTCATATTATTAATAAAAAATAATACATAAAACAACCGAGGTACAAAAAAAATTAATTTATTCATGAAGATTATCAGTCACAATTTCTTCAAAATATTGAAATTATAAATTACAATCTGTTTCGCCGGTAACATTCAAGATATTTTGATACAATAATACGTACCTCAAAATATATTCGTAAATTTTATATTAAGATAAATTCTCATTGCAGATAGAAAAATGGATTTATAAAACAAAAATCATCTTCAAAAATCTATGGATCGGAATACAAAAAATACGTGCATTTGAACTCCAAAGTCCGTTTGTACGACATCGAAGTCGGCAACAGGCGCGTTGTTTATAAATATGTATGAATTTACGGTGACGGTGTGCGTACCGGCTTCGACCAATACTCACGCAGTCGTCGACTCGTTTTAAGCTCTTTGCCGGCCGCTGGGCCCTAGGGAAGGGGGCACAGGCCAAGGGGATGAGGGAATAAGAGAAGGAAACTCTTTTCGATTCACTATATCACGCACTCACGTGCGTCTCTATCCAGTCTCGTGACGACGACTGCCTCGCGCGAAAGCGCCTGGACACGCGCCTCGAGCTAGCAAAACTTACCCCAAACCAAGAAAATTGAGAAAAAACATAAAAAACTATAAAAAATATTGAACAAAATAGAAAAATCGTGAAGGAAACATCTAGAAATAATAAAATCAATAATTAAAAGAGAAATTAAAAGAAAATTGATAAATTTTTATTTAAAAAAAAACGTCACTCGAGAATAATTGACTCGAGTCCTGATCGCTGGGGGCGATAGCGATGGATCTTCGATTCGACGAATCACGCCGGTGATTCGCGAACGCGCGTGCATGTGCGTGCGTGCGTGTGGGTGTGTGTAAAAGTGCAGAAAACTGCGATAGACGGTGGCAATTGATTTTCTTCTTATTAAATATTTATATAAATTTATATTTTTTTAAAATTTCTCTTCGGTTTCATTCGGGGAGAAATTTCAAGAATTTTTCTTTTTCCATCGTCCGCGTCAACGATATTCGTCAACGATGGCGATCAGGATCGGTGAGGTCGTTCTCTCGACGATCTACGTCTTGTTCATCCTTAGCATTTTTTTGCAAATCGATGGCAGACCGCAGCCTCTGAAACCAGGCGAGTGCATCAATTGTATTGATTTTATTTTCATGTTAATTTAATTTAATTTAATTTTTTTATATTAAAAATTAATTAAATTGTTTGTAACATTTGTTACTTCGTGTATTTTTATTTATTTTTTGAACAAGTGTTTCTAATTAAGTCATGAAGATACATTTATTTTCATATTAATTAATTTTTTAATCTTTCATAATTGAAAATTAATTAAATTATTTGTATCATTTATTGCTGTACTTTGTGTACTTTTATTCATTTTTTGAGCAAGTGTTTTTAATTAACTCATTATTTTACATTTATTTTCATATTTTATTTTTTATAATTAAAAATTAATTAAATTATTTGTATCATTTATTAATATACTCCGTGTACTTTTATGCATATTCTGAGCAAGTGTTTTTAATTAACTCAATAATATACATTTGTTTCTATATTAATTTATTTTTTCAATTTTTTATAATTGAAAATTAATTAAATTGATTTTATAATTTTTGTTCCTTTACTTTTTGCATTTTTATTCCGTTTTTGAGAAAGTCTTTCTAGTTTACACAGGAAAATATACATTTCAACTGTGTATACGATTTTTTTTCCTCTCTGTTGCTGGCGGAAGTAAGTGAGTAAAATTCTCGTGGCGAGGAAATTGTAAAAGCCCAATTGAATTACGTTTTGCGGTGTGGAAGTGGCGAAGACTTCACTCCCTTTTCACTTCTCTTTCTCATGCTGCGTCTCTCCGGGAAGAAATGATGCGAAAACGACTAAGAAGACCGAGAAGAAAGAGAGAAAGCACTCGCCGTTTATTGCGAGAGACATTGCTGTCTGTTGAACGTGAAGAAACGCGAAAAGGCCAATTCCCGAGGATAATCTAATTTAGTACTTCGTTTTTCGGCGCTTTTTGCATAACAGACAAAGACGCGAACGCACTTTCTCTTCCTAGATTTTCTTTTCCTCTTCAGGAGTTTTTTTTCTTTGTTAAAAAACATTTCTACGTTAAATCTTCAATATTTTTTAACGGGAATCCGTTCGAAATAAAAAAATTTGACTCGAGGATAAATCACGTTGGCGATGAGTGAATCGTCTGTTTCGTAAAGAAACGCAAAAAAATTAATTCCTGGGTATAATTTAATTTACACCGAAAAAAAATTTTATTGAGATTAATAAACTTTTCAATTAGAAAGTTTTTTTGTAGCTACAGTTCATGAAGTGTAAATAGTAGATACAGTTACTTAAAATAAATTGATTGCTTTTTATACTGAAATGAAATATGCTTGCGATCGTAGCGTATTAAAAAGTATCAAAAATTAATTTTTTTTTTTCAAAGTCCTGTAGCAATATTGCAATTGCAAATTTTATCGTAAAATTCACGTAGTCATATTGTAATTTTATTACTTTATCAATTATTAATTTAGAATAATTAATTTTTTGCATGTCAAAGGAAAATTATCTGATGCACGATTAAAAAAATATTTCGTTAATATTCAATTTTGTACGTATAACAGTCAGAATGTATTAAAATTATGTCCATTGATGGATTTTCCATAATTAAAGTATGAATTTGCTCTTTGAATAAGCGAATTGATAAATTTTCAATTAATTTTTAATGTGCAGTAATTCCCGTTTTTTGACATTTTTGCACAAAATTATGAAACTCAAGCGCGTTTTTTTCTCAAAGTTCCTTTTTTCTCGTCAGAAGTTTATTTTCGTTACACATAAAATTTTTTATACATGAAATCTTCTTTTTTCCAAGTAAAATCTTCGAGATTTTTTAACGAGAATGTTTTCATCAGAAGTACGAGAACAAAATCTCGAAAATAAAAAATCAAAAATAACGAGAATCCGTATCGTGCGAAATAAAAAAAAAATGTGACTGAGGATAAATCACGTAAGCGATGAGTGAAGGATCAAATCGCTTTTTCCTCGAACGAGCACGATTTTTTACAGTGTCGATAAATTATTTCGCGAAGGAGGGAGCAATAATTTTCCTTCCCGTGTATTTTTAACCACCTTTTTACAGGGCTCCGTAAATTAAAAATTGCGGATTCGTAAAGCGGATTCGTAATTCGCATTCAGTAGAAATTTATCAGCGGGAATAAATTTTCTGTTTCGATTAAAAAATAAATTACAGTTATCGGGGAGGGAGGGAAGCAGGACGGGGGGGCAATGAGAGGGGGAAAACATTTTTTTAAAATGGAAAAATAAAAAAATAAAAAATAAAATCTCGCCAGGTGTTTCTCGAAGGTGGAACGTGCTACGATGAGCGTCCGCACGCGGGTTCACAGAAACTCTCTTCGTGAATCCAAGAGAGAACGAGAGAGACACAGTGTGGGAGTGAGAAGCGTGCGCGCGCGACTCGTTTATTATTGCATAAGATTCAGAACCTGTTCCGGTACTCCATTCATCCAGTGGAGAAAAGACAGAGAGAAAGAAAAAGAGAGAGAGAGAGAGAAAAGATTTCTTCGTGGTCCACAGTCTGATACTTTACATCGTCTCTTTTCTCCCTTTTTTTTCTTTTCTTTATTTCATTAAACTCGTGTGTTATTGCCACGGTCACGGCTACGTAGTCATTCTCTTCTTTTTCGTACTTCCTTTTTCACGGCTCGCAATTTAATGTCATTTAGTCTTACTTTTCGCTTCAATTCATTAACGCATTTTTTTTAAATTTATAATTGTAAAACATTTTTTTTACATTTTCTGTTGACAGAATTTTTCATTTTTTGGGCATATTATTTTAGGAAATCATGAATATTGAAGGTTTTATTTTTAGAATGAGGGAATTGGAAAAATTTGGGTATATACGAGTCGATGAAATTTTTTAACGCTTTGATCTGACATGTTTATAATTGTTTTTTTTCAAGGGGTTTCAAAAAAATTGAAATTACTTGATTATAAATTTTCATAATTCATTTTTAAATTCTATAAAGAATTTCACTTAGTTGTCCACTCACAGTTCACTTTCTCGTATTTTAGGTTCTAATTTTTTGTAATTCTTGTTTTCAATTTTAAGACACTTTTGAAATAAATTCAGATTTTTTTATTTCATACAGAATTTCGCTTTTATCTGTGTTTTCTCATCTTTCAAGTTATAATTTCTTTCAATTTTTTTTCCGATTCCAAGAAACTTGGAATGAATTCCGAATTTTTTAAATTTCATAAAGAATTTCACTTATTTGTATTTTCTCATCTATCCGGAGCTAATTTCTTCTAATTTTTTCTTTCGCGATGAATTTTTCCGCGAGGAAGATCGAGAGCTGAGAAAAAAACGACGTGAAAATGGGAAAAAAGGAAGCACCCTTCGAGTCTTGAATAAGACGAATGGATTCGCTGGTCCGGAAAGTATAGGAAGAAGGGTTGTGAAAGAGAGATAGAAAGAGAGAGAGAGAGAGAGAGAAAGATAAAAAAGGACTCGGCTGAGGTGTGCTAATTGAAAGGTGGAAGAACCAGACATCCTTACCCTTTCCTGCCTCTCCCAGCTGTGCTCTTTCTCTTTCCACTTAATCGTTATTACCGGTACCAAGTTAAATCCGATTTTCACTCGCCATTTCACAACTTCGTTTTTTTTTCATTTCCCGAAAAAAAATCGTCGATATTTTTAAGCACAGCATCGAAGAATTGGAATGCATGGAACTCGATTTTAATTGAAGAATTTTTTGTGGAATTTTATGTTGAATTACTTCAAGTGCGAAATATCGCAATGCTGATCAAAGCTGAGGGTAAAAAAAATAACAAACACTTTTTGAGGGTGAAATTCCGAAAATAAATTTTTTTCATTTTTTTTTTATGAAGTGAAAGAATTTATAGAATCAAAAGCTTTGGGCACGTACAAAGAGGGGAAAACAAAATGAGGATAGAATATAAAAATTTGAAAAAGTGAAATATATAAATATACAAAGGATAATAAATATCACGTGTGTGAGAGCGTGCGAGAAAGAAAAAGCCACAGTTCGTGATTTATGTCCCAGCATAAATATACTCGAGCATAAAATAGTGTTTTAACTCTGCAAATTGTCACCATCGATGATTTATCGCTTCGAGTGACATCGAGAAAAGATAATGATAGAATTGGATTTTTTGGACTCGATTTGGAAATTGAAAAAATAAATTTATTTACGAGATGAGTGAATTTCGCCAGCATATTAAAAAACAATTATAAACACATTTGTTTTTCCAATGATTGAACACATGAAAAGCGATTGGCTGTTGATAAAATTTTTTATGAGTACATGTATTTAATCAATGTTTAAAATTATTTTTTTATTTTGAAAAATAATTGATTAAAAATGAAATTTTTTAAATGCAAAAAATGAAATTTTTTAAATGCATAAGAAACATTCATATGAGTCAATAAAAAATTTTTATGTCACATACGATCTGAAATTTTTTTTATTAAATTAAAAAAAATGTAGGATCAATACTTTTAAATTGTTATTTAATAAAAATATTAAAATGACGTATTTCTCATGAGACTTTTCTCTGATCGAGACATTGTAATCGGACGTTGACCCTTTTTCCTACGTGTCGTACTCATCTCCTTGATGACGAGGAAGAACTGTGAGAAGATTATGAGGAAGAGAAGATGGAGATAAAAAAAGTGAGAGGAAAAGAGGGAGAGAACGTTCGATGGGTCAGATGTGACGGATCGATGAGAGGTGCAGAAGATACGAAAGCGTTGTAATGCACATGCGAACATGGCACTCACATTAATCTATCAAGCTCTCTCGAACGAAGACAAAAAATTATTTAATCAGTCAAAAAGCATTAGAAAGCTTTACTTTACAATTTGAATGACAAAGTTAAAAAAAAATTTTTTTGGTATCAAAATGAATAAATTGATGATCGTAAATTCAAAAAAAAAATTGCAATAAAAATTTACATGCAAAAAGTATACAGAAACTCAAAAGTGAATGTCTAGAATTTCGAGTACAGAATTTTCTTCATCATATGAAAAATGTCAAATCTGTAAATTTTGACTTTTTCAAAAAATTTTCGTCGATCTAAAGTTTTCAAGTTTCAAGTTTAAATTCTCTTTAAATTTTATATAAATTTCTTTACTTTGATTTCGTATCACAATCCTCTTTGCACATATAATTTTTTTTTGAACGATTAAAAATATTAATACAAATTTTACTTTAATCTGTATTTAAGAATAAAAGACTTACATTTTTTTATTTTTACCTGCTTTTTCATTCAAGTCAGAGTCTCGTGATAATATCTTTCACCGATTTCTGATAATTAAAACATGCAGCACCGTGGCGATTCAAAGAAGCTGTGGGCGAATTGGAAAAAAGACGTTTTTTTTCTTGTCCTCTGTCCTCTGTCTTTCTTTCTCTTCATCCCTCACGATAATATCTCTACCAATTCTTGGTAATTAAAACATGTAAGACGAGCAATTCAGAGAAACTGTGGGCGAAGCTGATGAGCCGCGTGTATTAACCTATACCAGTTATTTAATTTCATTAATCGTTCACGAGCACGCGATTGCACATGTCGGACCAGAGCACGGAGTGTTCCACCTCCAACGAGACTTTAAAAAGTTCTTAAAATAGCTCAAAATAAAAATCAATAAGTTAAAAATATGAAAATGTGAAAATGAATGTAAAAGATAAGGGAGAATTATAAATAAATAAATGAAATTAATGTAAATATTTAACATCATATGATTATTATTATTATGAAAATGAATACGAAAAATAAAAAAGGTTCAATTGATTTGCTAAATTTTGATTTTGAAGTTTGCTACATTTTTGACACTCTGAATTGAAATTATAATGAATCATTATCTTTGATAACGTGTATGTTGATAATGAAAATAATATTAAAATAGAGATAAATTTTTAATAATTCAACAAATTCTTAAAAATTAAATGACATTTTGATTTTTGATTTTACGATCCGCCAAATGTAAAGATTTTCGTATCTTCAAAGAAATACTTTTAAGATAGATTAAAGAGATATATGTATTATAAAAAATTTGGAAATTGAAAAGTTTGGAATTACGTAGATTTAACGAATTCATAAAATGACACTTTTTATTCAGTTAACTCAATGGAATCACAACAAATTTTGTGATTTTTGTTCCAAGATCCTAGAAATCGTCTTTCAGGGATTTTACTTTGCGTGAAATGATTCATGGGCAAAATTGTGGTTGGTCTGACACGAAATATCCCATGCGTGAATTTTATATAAAGCTCGCCATAAAGTACCGATAATGTAACCTGAGTCATGGCGAATCCGTGTGTGTGCCCACAGACGTCGTCAATTTATCGTTCGGTTGAGCTTGAACTGATTTAAATCGTTCTCGATGAAGACGAGAGAAAAAAATATACGAGTATATAAGAGAGTAAAAAGCAAAATAACAAAGCAATGAATAAAAGAAGATCCCGATAAATTTTTTTTTGTTTCGGCGAAAATGATCGGACGAGTGTCGTAGAAGAAAAATTTCGTTGTGTTTTTCTACACGGAGAGACCAACGGACGAGCACTGATGCTCCCGATCGAGCCGATTGGCATGATCTTCGAAAATCACGTTAAGCCTTTCGAAGTTCCAGGCACGAATAAGTGTTTCGATGTGGATTATTTCTGTCTGATATCCTCGACTATCAAATTATCATAATTTCGTAGACTCATTACCAAAAAATCTTTTTCTTTATTTATTACAATTTCTTTTCTTGCTCATTTATTTGATAATTATTTTTTGTAATATTTAAAGGATGTATGGGCCATTTTTTCGAAATTACCAAAAATCGTAAAATTTGAGTGCATCTGTGAGTTGAGTTCAACTGTGGAATTCATAATAACAAATTCTGTTTCAAATTTTAAAATTAATCACTCAATAATGGAAAAAATATTTCATTTTAAAGCCGTCTGTTGATAGAGTTTTTGTTCGTATTTTTTTCTCTACAATTTGCATGCATTATCGTAATATTAGCAACCAAGATATTTTAAACACTTTCTAAAATTTTTGTTTTATTTTGGTTCAAACATAGATAAAATAAAAATTATTAATAAAACATTAGTCAATTATTAGAATCATTCTAGATTACATGCTGAAAAAATTGAATTTTAACAATTTGATATTTATTGTAATTTTTTTTGACAATGATTTTTTGCAATAATTTCGCTCGAGAGTTTATTCCTTCGAAATTTCAAGCACATGTCTGTAAGTGTATTATCTCGTTGATATGCTCGAATACAAATTATCATAATTATCCTTTCGCTCATTCTTTAAAAAATCTTCTTTATGTTATCAATACAAATTTTACTCTGTAATTTATTGCATGTTATGTATATATAATAATATATTTGTCTTGCACTGTAGAATCGTAAAGAGAAATTTTTTTGCGAAATTCTCACGGTAGCAATCGTCTGCGTTCATTTTCCTTGAACGGGAAGAGACATCCTAAAGACGCATGGCACTTAGACAGCTGCATCTTGAACATCAGGAATTACTTATCCATAAAATAAAGGATGAAAGATAGTGAGAGTCTACTCGCAAGAGAAGAAAGACAGAAATTCTCCGCAATCACTTGAACGTCGTTTGTCTCATATTTTATGTACACACGTAGGGAAGCGAAATCTTGAGACCTATGGGTCGTTCTGATCGAAATGAAATTCTTATGCAAAGCACAAATATATAATTATAAATAAGAAAAAAAATTATATCTTTAAACATTCGAAAAATTCTAATTACAAAAGAAATTTATATCTATTTTTACCTTGAGAATAAAATACTTTATAAAATTTTAATTGCTCATTATAGTTGGGCAAATTTTTTTATTGGAGCTTGAGCAAATAATTAAGAACAAAAAGTACTTTCGTACAAATAATTTTTAATAAATAAATAAATTTCAATAAAAAAATATTTACATCTGAAGAATTTAAGAAAAAGTTTTTTCAAAATCAAATGCATGAATTAAAAAAAACTTCACCATCATATTTTAATAAATTTTGACAAATTAAAAATTTCGTCCTTTCTTTACGTTTGTACGGAAGAGCTCGTACGCGCGTTTGCGAGCTCCTGTAAATTAACAGGATGTTTTCATTTATGTTTCTGCATCCGTGTATGACTCTCTGCGGGTTTGCCTAATTCTTCGAGAATTCATCGAAGAGTTCTAACCTCACGAGGCGCGTTTTCCACGTTCCGTCTCCTCTCGTCTTCATCTCTGAAACTCTCAAACGTGTTTCACCGCTTCGTATCCCTTGCCTCCGCTCCGTTGAATATATAAACATATGTTTGTACACAAATTTGCTTTTCTCTCAGTAGCTCTTGTTCCCTCGGCTCTTCACTACCCAGACACAGCGAGGCGGAATGAAACAGAGTCACCTCTCGGCCTCTCTTGCTCTATGCATATAAATATATAATAATATTCAATATATCACGTAGATCGTATTTATGGTCAAAGGAGAAACCGCATAAATCAACTTTGCTGTGGAGGAACGCCCGCACACACCGCTTTTGTGCTTGAAATTTCGATGACTAACGATTTTACCCGCTCAGATGAAAAAGAATCTACCTCGCTGTTTATTCGATACACAATTAATAATGGTTGAGAAATTAATTAAATAAATCAATACGGATTTTTTGCTCGTGCAAAATCCGAAAAAAAAGAATTGTTTTTTCTAAGAAAAATGAAGACCATGAAAAAACCATGAATAAAGTAACAATACTAAAACTATTATTAATATTATTATATTAGTTAGTATAATAATAATAATTAATAAAATAGTATCCCTATATGAATAAAATATGCAAAATAAATAGGGTAGGGGCGGGGGGGCAAAATAGGATACTGAAGAAAAATTTCTGATTTCAAGGGTGTAAATATGCTGAATCTATTGTTTTTTAATCACAATTGAAGGAAAGAAACAAAATTTTCAGCTGAAATAAAATTTTCATGGGAAAAAAAAATTTTTTAGTGGTTAAAATGGGGTACCTCTCCAAAAAGTACGAAATTTTTTTTTTTTTTTTTCATAATTTGTTAAGTTATTATTAGCTTTGATATCTTATTTCAAGTAATGAATTAATATTTTATTTTAAAATCTGCTTACATGTATTTCATTACCAAAGAAAATGTTCTTTTTGGATCTGCCACATATGTCAATTGATTTTGAGCTTTAATTTTTGTTTAAATGTGTTTTTAAATCACCAAATGTAATGTTCGTAGCAAAAAAAAAGACTATTTAATGTTAAATTTTATCAAATTTTGAAATATTGAAAATTTTGACCAAATTTTTGGGGAACCCCATTTTGCCCCTCCCCACCCTATATTTTTTCCTTCCAATAAAATGTATGAAGGATATGAAAAAACGAAATGAAATAACAACATTTGCACGAATAAAATCCAAATTTATATACGTATATACAAAAAATTCGTATTTTATGAAAACATAAAATGTTAAAAAATATGTTCAAATATAAATGCCAATACCAATACAAGTCATATATCAAATTATACAGCAATACAAATTTTTTCACACATAGAAAATGAATTCGAAAATTATTAATTTTTTCAAAGCGGGAGCATTTAGGGAAAGCGAAGAGTGGTAATATAAAAAATGTAAGGTCACTTTTGAGGTGCACACCAATTTTTAAGTTTCCCTTTGCAGACCCGAGTGAAAAAATTACGTACGATTATATAATTAAGCTCACAATCAGTCGGAAACTGACGTGTGTACCTTAGGGTGGACAAAATGTAAACGACTCTCGTGAGAATTTGCTTTTTACCAGGGAAAGAAAATCGCGAGCGAAAAAGAGAGAGAGCAGTAAAAAATGGGAGCAAAGGGAAAGACGAAGGGGAACGTCGGAGATACGTTCAACTAATTATTTAATGACACACGCGAGCGCGCACACACGCTGATTTTTTTTTTCCTTTCATCTCGAAAAAACATTGACCGTCTCGACGTACATCCCTATCACAGAAGTCCTAATTAATCGTTAATTGTACAGCGTTAATTGCAACGCTCGTGTTCCAGCAAACTTCCTTTCTTTCCTCTCATCGTCACACACATTTCTTGCTTTTCGCGATTTTTTTTCCTTATTAAATATTTTTTTGCTTTGCATTAAATTTCTTTTTCTCGTTGTTTTCGTTTCTGTTTTTTCCTTATTGTTACGAATATTACGTTTCTGTCTGTTCGTATTCTTTTTTCTTACATTTTTTTACGTTCATTTCATTTTGTTTTTTGGAGTCATAAAAAATTTTATTCTCGAGAAACGTTGATAAGAGTATTTAAGTCTCATATTTTTTTAAAAAGGGTTTTTTTTTAAATACAATAATTAGTGTAATTTCATGAAGAATAATCAGAAACGCGCATCGTTGAATCCCGAGGAAGTTTGCTCTTTCTCTCTTTCTCTTTCCTCCCTTTCTTGTTTTTTTTTCATTTTTCTCGCCGGCCATTTTTTAAACGTTATTTTCATCGTTCGAGGGCAGACGAGATTTGAATCTCGCGGGTTCCGCTCTGTGCACCACTTTGGATACGTAAAAAGATAGGGCGTGTAGAGAGCGAGAGAGAGAGAGAAAGAAAGTGCGAAAAGAGATTTATCAAAGGTAAAAAAAACAAAAGGGAAGCGAGCTGGTTCGTGCGCCAGAATCGTGTGATTTCCGGTGTGAGGTGTCATGCCCGAATGAATTGGTACCACATGATTAAAAATAAAGAGCGTTATCATTTTATAAATTTAGGAACGAAAACTACAAAACTTTTTATGAGTCCTAAAAATTGTCTAGAAATACATTTTGCCGAGCACAATCGATACTTTAACAAATTCTACGTAATCGTTTTTAGACACTTTCGAAAAAACATTTTTGTTTTATTTATAAGTCGTATTATAAAACTGTGACAGAATTATTCATTTAAAAAAAAAACTCTTTCCGATTAATTGAACACGAAATATTGAAAAACGTAAAATTCGCTCATGAGACAGAGGAATCGAATTTTCGAACAAATTCTCCAATTATTTTGTCAAAAATTTTTACTTCTATTGAATTTGTGGAAAGAATCAAAGCAAAAAATTTATTTATTCAAAAGGGACAAAAAAATTAATATCAGCGATCGTGTCTTCGGTATGTAACCCACTCAATATTGAGGAACAGTTTTCGCTTTGATATTTTAGTCCTCGAACTTTCAAACATCACAATTTAAAAAAAAATCGAAATTCAGTACAATTCTTCATATTAATTGATGAGTAATGTTTTAATTGATTTTAAATGGGGTTTGACAGTAAAAAAATAAAATTATAGTTACAATGTGCATTTATAATTTTATATTTCCTTTAATATTTTTTTACCAAAAAAAACAGTATTTAGGTGCTTAGATGTCGAAGTCTATTGAGACATTTCCATTATATGCGTAATGAGCGTAGTCAATTTTTCGTTCCGAGAGTAAGTTAACGAGAGTTATTATGCGTATTATGCGTGAACAGTAGTACCGGAGAGTGTCTGAATTCGGTCCCGGAATTGGAGCCAAGCGTCGGCTTTTAGTTCGTGATACTGAACGTAGTGGATCATGGCAGCCACACTTCTAAATGTATTCGTGGTGAAACAGTCTTTCCTGTAATATTTGATGAAACAAATGATTCGTAAACAGATCTTTGGTTTTTTGGACATCAGCGGAGAAAGAATTATGACAATATGATTTTTTTTTTCGGCATATTTCGTAATTCGATACTTTTAAAAAATATGTCGTACAAAAAACAAAAGAAAAAAAGTGGTATAACTATCATTATTGAGTTTTTGGTGCGACAATTTTTTTCATCAATGCTCTCACGATTCTAATAATAGTTCACAAGTCATTGCAATGGCAGCATAAACGAGAACAATATTTCATAATTCATCTTTAGAGCCATTTTCTATAAGTTCAATATTGTTAAAAGAATATTTTTGGACAGCTGATCGTAAATAAAAGAGAAAATTTTACCTGCACTCTTTGTATCTTGAATCGTCATAGCCCTCCGAATGCTGATAACAGGCTTGACTGAGCATTTTTAAACTCATCTCTTCGTAAGTTCCATGACATCCTATATCGTGAAATGCTTGACGCGTGTACTGAGCCCTGTTCACAATCTCGTAACAGGATATCGATGGAAGAGTCACGATAATTGCGATCACCGAAAGTAGTAGAAGACCCAATGGGGAAGAAACTATGCCTCGGATATGACGAGACGTCTTCCCAAGTCTTGATGAGTCATTAACACTTTTCTGATGCATTTTCTGGAAAAGAAAAAAAAATTACGCATCCTTTAGTTTTTTAATATTTTGATTCATATTATGCTGGTAATTATCGATAAAAAATAATTCAAATAGCAAATAAATTTCACAATCAGTGAAAAAATGTAAAAACGATTGTCATCGTTCTCCAAAAATTTTTTTTAACACATAAACGATGTACAAATTGTACAGTAAACTCTAATTATTCATTTTTATTCTTTAAGTTATGTTTTAACTTCATATCCCAAAAATTTGTAACAGCCATCATTTTATTTATTTTTTTCGATCAAATTAACTGTTATTGATATTTCTTGGCAGGACCTTAAAAATCATTAAAAAATTAGAAAACAATTCCTATGATGCATAGTTAAATCAAGTTAACAAAATAATTTACTACACTGATATTTACTGATATTTCGTAAGACTTTTCGTATATTTCACGTATTTTTCGTATTTATAATTTTAAGTTTAGACTAACCTGATTGGTCCAAAAAGAGAGACGAGAAGTAACTTTGTTGCAAAGTTCAAAAGTTTTGTAAAGCAGTGAAATGTAACCGTCTTTATATGAAAATCAGCAAAGATATAAATACCAAAAATATTTCCATAACAATAGAAAGATCTGCTAGTATGTTAGATCACGATTATTCGATTATCATTCTGTGAAGATAACAATCACAATTCGAAACATTTTTGTTCTCACAAGTGTTTCAAACCATTAAAAATATCCAATTGTGATCATTTATTGACATGAAAGCTAATTAATCAACATAAAAAATACTTATAAATATCAGGTCTGTATAAAATGGATATTTGCACATGATAAGACAGCTTCTGATATTTTTTTAAAAAAGATAATGAGATAAAAGATCACTATGTAACCTATGTATATAGAGCTACGTATCACTACGTATATAGAGTACGTGTAAATAATAAGAAACAAGAAATGTGAACTGCTCGTTGTAAATGTAAAAGTTAGCTCGTTGTTTGCTATTGCTGAGAAAAGCTTTTTATCTGGTTCACGTTTATAAATATTATTTCGTTTTTAACAAAAATTGCATCATATAAGCGCCAACTATGGCGAATCCTAATCCTGATACCTTCAGAATTCAAAAAAAGTCATTAAAGGTTCTAATCAGTGGATCTTGGTTGTCACTGATATTGTTTTTTGAATATGAACCGAAGTATGCACGTGTCAATGAGTAAATGATCAGACGTGCGTAAAAAATAGTTAATTCGAAATTGGATCAGGAAAATGATAGAAAAATCATCTTATTTTCAAAATTTCTATATCAAAGTTAAAAATTAAAAGTTAGTGCAAAAATTAAAAAAATTAAAATCTTTCAGTAGAAATCCATATGATTTTAGTCGAATGAAATTGGTTCTTGATAAATGGGATCGGGCATAAAAAAAGTCAAATTCTAGTTTCAAAATACTCTTATAGGTTCATTTTATTTGTTTGAATATATTTGTTTTTCATACAAGAATATAGCAGTACTTTTAACATTCAAATATTTTGGTACGTATACATGCAATCTGTTTGAAGCGAACTGTAATGGAACATTTTTAGTTGTAATGGCAATAAAATAGAATCAAGTTCTTTTAGATTTATTATATTGGAAGATTAACACCAGCGAGTCTCTGGATTCGTGGACGAAATTGGAGCCATGCATCGGCGTTTAGTTTACGGCGCAGGACAAAATGGAGCATGGCAGCGGAACTTTTGAATGCAGCCGTCGTGAAGCATTTCTTCCTAAAATTCAGCGTGAAAAAAGAAAAAAACAGTGCAACTATTATTATTCAGTTCTAATACATATTTTTTCATCAATGGGTGATACTAAATAATTTTTTGGAATTTGGAGCAATAAGAAAATAAATACGAATAATAATAACTATTTCCGATTTTTTTTAACACTTTCTTCACCAGTTAAATATACTAATATACTAATATTTACTATATTTACTATATTTACTAATAACTAAATAACTATTTTACCATATAAATATAGGTATTTAACTGGTGAAATGTGGTTTGATAGATGGGTACAATTAATTCTCGAGAAGTGATTGAAAAAAAGAGAAACAGATCTTTTGGTACCTGCACTCTGCGTATCTTGAATCGTGATATCCTTCCGAATGTTCAAAGCAGAGTTGGCTTAGCATTTTTAAACTTAAGGCGTCGTAAGTGCCATTGCACTTTAGATTTTGAAATGCTAGAAGTCCATATTGATCCGAGTTCACCATCTCGATACTAGAAGTCATCGGAAGAGTTGCTATGATCGCGATCACCGCGAGTAGTGAAAGACCCAATGGGGATGAAACTATGCTTCGTATGTGACGAAATGTCCACGCAAATCCACTCCATGAATTATTAACTTTGCTTTGACGCATTTTCTGAAAGGAAAAAATTAAGACTAAGGAATCAAAAAACCATTCGTTTGAAATTGTTTTAGTTTTATGCAATCTTCAATTTGTCAAAGTTTATTTGTTTAAGTTGATTAGTTATGATATTTTTGTTCATATTACAAGGACAATTGACGTATTAACAATATGCTCAATTGATATAAGTATCAGCAGAAAAAATTAAAATTCATTTGCACTGGAGATAAACAAATTTCAAAAAAATTTCGAGATTTGAAATCTACTGATTTTTATTTTCGATGAAATACACAATATTATAGATGCATGATTCATGATTATTTTTAATCCTGAATATTTTCGCAAAATAAAGAGAGAATAATGCGTCATTCGACGGAGATTCGAATAGATTGGCCATTACTTGAGAATAATTGGTATATTTGAAGTTAATCAAAATTTCATGCGAATCTTATGATGTATCTCGAGAATAATTAAAAAATCGAATTGAACAGACTAGGTGAGTTCCAAAAACGAAAAGAGAAATAACGAACCAAAACTTTGCTGTACCGTAGTTGGAAACTTCTGTGATGCAGTGAAACCAATTTTTCCTTTTATGCGAATCGATAGGAGGAGTGAAAACCGAAAAAGTGTTCACAACAATAAATGAAATGTGCTAATTATATCAACAATTATTTGATGATAAGAACTAAATTTCGAGAACTTACAGTTGCCACGCGTGCTTTGAGCCATTAAAAATATATAAATCTATTAAAGTAAAATTATCTCAAAATTTACGAAATGAAACACTTGTCAAGGTCACATGTCTGTATAAAATAAATATTTGTACATGATAAGATACATAATTGCTGATGTTCTATCAGAAAGGATACATCTCGATAAAAGTGAAGCTTACTTCGCGATCTCTGTAGAACAAATATGTGCAAATATATTTGGTTTTGTGAATATAGGTCGTTTTTTATAATTCCTAAGTTAATGTTCATATTTAATGCGGTCTACGTCAATTCCAATATCTTTTTAATCTTTTTACTTTTAATAAAACTCACATGTAATAAACGGCTAATATTGGCAATTTTTTTTATTTAAAAGAGTTTTAGCATACATAATATTCCTGATGAAATGTAATGGTGCCTGTCCGATTGATTGGATGGAAAGAGCCATTAGGATTTTAAAACAGAATGAAGACAGCATTGATACAATTTCTATATTTCTATAACAGACATTATTCCTCTTTGAATGCCACTGAATGCAAATAATAAAAAATGTAAAACAAGAGCTGTCACACGAGCGTTTGTTTCACATCCGTATCGATGAACAGAATTTTTGATGTAACGTGTTCAAAACATGTGCATTTTCGACATGCGTATACGTATCCATGTATATGTATCTATTGTTTTCTTATAGGTTTACTTGAATAAATTGACGAAGTTCCAGAAGGTTCGAGTAGTTCATTCTAGTGACATCACCAAAAGTTGACTTTTTGATTTAATTACATTATACTTCATTGAATATTTCTTTCATACACGAATGGTATTAGTATTTAGAGATTTAAATGTCTAACGATCTGGACATTTACATTATGATCGAACCGATAGGTAGAATAATCTGAATCGCAGCAGGAGGGAAATGGAATAAAGTTATGCGTATTAGTTTTGAAGATTAGCCCCGGAGAGTTGCTGTATCCGCCACCGAAATTGAGTCCATGCGTCGGCCTTTAGTTCATGGCGTAGGACATAATGGAGCATGGCAGCGGAACTTTTGAATGCGTTCGTCGTGAAGCAGTTCTTCCTGGAATTTCCAATGAAACAATTAATGATGTGTACAAGTATTTAATTGTTTTATCAAAGATTAGAAAAAGACAATTTAAATATTGATGTACTCTATCATTAATCTTACAGGCAATGTTTTTGCCTACAGTTCAAAATTTGATATACCGAATAACATGCTGTGCAAAGAAAAACAACGTAGGAAGATAAATAGTGCAACGGCTACTTAGTTTCTAGAACTTGTTACATCCCACCCTCACAATAAATCGAAGAAACGCAACCAGACAATTAAAATCAAGTACAGACCTTCATAATGCACACCAACAATCACGATCTAACCACACCAGCGGGGACTCACACAATGACCACTCGCAGGAACGCTCGGGAAAGACTGAGGACTCGGACCGCACTCATCAGAAGACACAGATAGGGGAAGAACTGATATTCACCAGTTGAATTATAGTCAAATCAATCTCGGGAAAATAACTCTTACACCTGAGTGAATAGGATAGTCTCATGTGCTGGCGACCAAAAGTCGGGAAGACACCTGACTTACGATATTACGTCACAAAAGGGGCATCAGTCAACACCCACGGCACCAGAGAGCCAAATAGAAAGGGGTCTATACGCAAAAACCAGCAGTGCATCGACGATCGTAAACGAGGACCCTCCAATATCTACCGATTTTCCGAAGAAGAATTTAATTTTGAGAGATTTCGAAATTCCAATATCACACTGCGAAGAAACCATCAACGCCTTAAATGTCAAATTAAAGGCAAATAATCGTAAAAATCGAGGAGAAAGGGAAAGTTCCACCACCAAGTTTTCCCCAGGTATCCTAGACAAAAATCGGGTATAAAAATAAATATATTTAACCGTTGTACCGTGAAATAATTGTTGTGAAATTAAAAGCATTTAATTGTGAATATTGTTCAGTTAATCGGCGAAGAAACCCTTATCTAAACACAAGGCCGTTAACCGAATAAATACCAAGTAAGCAATCAACTTAACAATTTTCAAATTCTGTCACTTCTGCCTACACTATGTCCATTACTCCATACCAAATTACAACCGTAGTCAACTTACATCCTAACCTCCATCCCATTCGCACATGTGCAGGGCAAAACTGCGGAAAACCCGTACCGATACAGTCGGTGATGTTTTTTCTAGGTCGTTCGAAATTATTAAACCTCAGAAAACCAGAAAAAACCACCTACCACTCAGCAATTGACTCATGGCAGTCAATGCGTGTTAAGTGGTCATCTATCCAAGTACTAGTCATGCCGAACGGAAGCTTTACTTGTGGTACCACCAGAAATCAACATTGACCATTGGTCCACGACTGTCGGCATGCAACTATTACTACTATACAGTACTACTGAACTAGTAGTATTTACTAGTTTTTTTCATCAACCAATAAGTAATTCCAGATGTCAGCATTATGAAGTAATGAGAGTAAAAAAAACACAATATTTCACGTTCGTATTCTAGGAGGATTTCTTCGCCAATTAAAAGTTATGAAATCCTGAGCAGGGACTAAATAAAAGAGAAAAAGACACTCGTTTACCTGCACTCCTTATATCTCGTATCATTGTATCCTTCCGAATGTTGGAAACAGATTTGGCTGAGTATTCTTAAACTTGTTGAGTCGTAAGTACCTTTGCATTCTAAATTATGAAATGCTAGAAGAGAATACTGAGCCGAGTTCACTAAGTCTTCACTAGATATCATTGGAAGAGTTACTATAATCGCGATCACCGAGAGTAGTAGAAGACTCAATGGGGACGAAACTGTATTTCGTACATGCCGAGATGTCTTCTTACGTCTCCATGAATTATTAACATCGCTGTTCTGCATTCTCTGGAAAAGAAATCAAGACCGTGCGATCGAAAATCTTCTTGCTTGGGACTGTTTTGATATCATGCAGTATCTTACCACATCTTTCTGATTAATTCTTATATTATACTAATAGGTAAAAAAAGTTATATTACATTATGGTATCAGATGATCTGCTTAGACAAACCTGGTGGGTCCCAAAGCCAGAAGAGAAATAACGGAGCAAAGTTTTCCTGTTGCTTAGATAGTTTGGTATTGCAGTGAAATGATCGGATCTTATAAGAGATTCAGTAAAGATATAAATAGTGACGACACATTC
This sequence comes from Cremastinae sp. B BG-2022a, assembly GCA_030522605.1. Lineage (NCBI taxonomy): Eukaryota > Metazoa > Arthropoda > Insecta > Hymenoptera > Ichneumonidae > Cremastinae sp. B BG-2022a. The sequence continues at coordinate 11,578 of JAPYYX010001085.1, read as the reverse complement.
ATTACAATATACAGAATGTATATATTAAATTGGAGATTCTTTGACGATAAGAACCACATTTCAAAAAATTTGTTGCCACGTGTTTTTTTAGGCATTAAAAAATAATCGATACAATTTTTTTGAAGTGAAACAGTCTCCAATATGTCATATGTCTGTATAAAATGGATATTTCTACATGGGCATTTGATAAGCCGCGGAGGTTGTGAGATATTCCATTATAAGGAAAACCTCTTAATGTAATTAAAACTCATTGCGCAATGTACGTACATCACGCATAACCAAAGTTTTGACTTATTGAATGTACAATTATTAACAATATTACTAAATGGGGATGTTTTCAGTCATTAAAATTTATTTTCCTTAAAATGGTATACAAGTTGAAAGATCGTACCAAGTGTTAACTTGACATTTCATCGGTGTTTTCTTCGTCTCGAATGTTTCGAAGACTACCTCATTTTCCTCGGCCCAGAAAAATTATAAAAAGATTGCACATTCTATCAATATCAATCTATGTCTTGCGGCTGTTGAGTTACGCTTCACATCTTATGTAGAGTTCATTTTTATAAGTTTTTTTGTATTTTTTATATTAAACAAAAATTTTATAATCGGAGAAGTAAATATTGTCAGTGTCAAAAATTACAAATTATAGTTTTAATGTTCATTTACAATTAAATTTTATTGTCTTGATGTTTTTTAATATAATAGTGACATGTATTACATTTTATGGAGTGCATCTGATTTGGACTCTCACGATTTTACAAATGCTCGCATGTACTTATGTTTACCACCTCGTTGGACTTGAATTGAGCGCATTTAAGATTGTTGTTGTTTTCTCGTTGGTCGAACTGGCGTAATTTTTAGCTTATTATATAAATTTTAAAGATAGCTGGATCGAATGACTTCGATTTAGCGTCAAAAAAATAAAGATGCAGGAAAATAAGTGCTCGCTGCGTCAAGACGAATGATAAAAAGTGCTACAAGCGCTAAAAAGTTGCAAGTTGAATGAGCCTTTGAACATCTAAATGTTGGGACATTTATATTGTGCACGAAAGAAGTTTTGTAGTAGAAAATTTGTAGTTGCAACGTAAAGAGAACCGAACGAAGTTATGCCCATTACTATTGAGGAACGGTACCGGAGAGATCACGAATCCGATACCGAAAGAGTGTCCATGCGTCAGCATTCATTCTATGGTGTCTAACGAAGAAGGCCATGGCAGCGGCACTTTTGAATGCACCCGTTGTGAAACATTTCTTCCTAAAATTTCGATCAAACGACTGTATTCTCATACTTAATAATATTATTAAAGTCTAGAGAAACGATAATAATATCAATTTTTTGTCATTTGTGTCATAGACATTATTCTTCTCGAAATTCGAAACGTCGAAAAGAATGCATACAAAGAAGAAAACGAAGAAACAAGGAAGTTAACACTATAAAGTATTTGTTCATTAATGTGAGAGTTTGGTGATGATTGACTTGATGATAATTGACTTTTGAGATCAGTGAGACCAATAATTTTTCCTAGCTCCTTATCTCGAATCATTTTTTTCATTTATCAAAAATCAACTGTAGAGAAATTATCGAAAAAATAGAAAGGAACGTTTGGGTACCTGCACTCCGCGTATTGTGGATCATGGTATCCGTCCGAATGTTGATAGCAGACTTGGCTGAGTACTTTTAAATGTGTGGCGTCGTAAGAGCCCTTGCATCCTAGAGTTTGAAATGCGAGAAGCCCATATTGATCCGCATTCACCGTATCGACACAAGAAATCATTGGAAGAGTTATTATAATTGCGATCATTGAGATTAGTAGAAGACTCAACGGGGAGGAAACTGTGCTTCGTACATGATTAGATGTCCTAAGTCTCGATGAATTATTACTGTGGCCTTCCTGCATTTTCTGGAAAGGAAAAAATTATGTTCAGTTTGAAAGCTCTGCAGTGACATGTTTTGGAAACTGCGATGGGTTTCGCATTGACTAAATCACGAATTAGAACAATCATGGTGCAAAAGTATGTTGTATAAGCCACAAATTAAAAAAGTTTGCTTTATTTTTTTAGATTTAAACAAACTGAGCAGCAACAGGTTCAAGGAAATTAAACGAAAAATGTCAATACATGAAACAAATTGTCATGTTTTATGTTTTCATCGTGTTTTTAATAGATTTTCAGAAATTTCTGAAAACAAAATGAGTCAATTCCAGTAACATTTTATTAAAATTAATAATCGCAGTAGTTAAAAAGTTGGCCTGAACAAACCTGATGGTGGGTCCTAAAGGCGAAAAAAGAAACAACTGAGTAACACCTTGCTGTTGCGAAGTCCAATAGAGTTTTGTGATTCAGCGAAATCAATCTCTCCTTATATGCAAAGTCATGGAGATATAAATATTCAAGATTTTTCCATGGTAAAGAATAAAATATGCTGATTAGCCTAATATTCCTTTGATGATAAGAATCTCATTTCAAAAAATCTGTCGCCATCCGTACGATGAGCCATTAAATATTTATACATCCATGAAAAGTATGAAATAAAAACAATTAGAACAAAGCTCGCGAAACGGAACACTTGACAATTTTATACGTGTCTGTACAAAGTGGATATTTGTACATGATAAAACGGATTGCCTAATGTTTCGTCCGCGGACCGTTAATCCGTAGCGTTTACTCCTCGACATTTGAAACGCAGACATGAAATCCGCGAACTTTCGATCCACCAACGTTAAATTCGTATAATTTTAATAATTTCAATAATTCGGTTAAGAATAACTTCGGTGGCTTTTCCTGTTCAACTATGTTATTTATCAATAGAAAACAAGTTCAAAACATAATATTACGACAGCGTATATTGGACGACGTTTTTTGAATAGATTTGAGGCATTTGTGTACAGATGAAAAAATGTTCGTCCACGTATAGATATTAAGTTATTAAAGAATACATTTGCTTTCTAATACGAGGAATCTATAGCTAAATAGAAAAATTACAATTTACTCTTTCGATAACTCGAAAACTAGGTAAATAAAAATTTTGAAGAAAATAGTGTTCACGTATTTTATGTTTAAGAATATCCTGGCAAAATTTTATAGTATTCTGTTACCAAGCTAATTGAACATTTGATATAGTAGAGTCATGTAGTCCAAGTGTGCGCACTTTTTCTTTGGCTCGTTATAAAATCGAAAGTTTAAAAATTACAACTGCACGCAAATGCGCACAGTTACCTCATGGTGAGGGCAGGTGTATGCACTATTTTTTTAGTTTGAACTGTTTTCGAGATGTTCAGTTTGCGTACTTTTATCCGCCGCGCATATTTGCCCCACATGACTCTATAGTATGAAATATATGTTTAAGTCATGTTAATTATCGACTTAAGTGTTTCTTAATTTTTAGCAACTATTTTTAAATACAGACCTAAAACTATATTGTATAGATAGTGATTAATAGGGTTGGTAATAAAAAACCAAATTACAGTTTCATCAATAGTTGATTGTATTCTTAGAGACCAAATTACAGTTTCATTAATAGTTGATTTTATTCTTATAGACTGATGCATGATATATCAGTATGAAACGAATTGTAGTATAACACCTTCAGTAGCTACGGTAAGAACAAGAAATGAAGTTATACATATTATGTTCTAGGACTTGGAACATTGAGTAACTTTATTCGCCATTCAAATTGAACCCATGCGTCAGCTTTTAGTTCATGGTGTACGACGTAGTGGTGCATGGCGGCGGAACTTTTGAATGCATCCGTCGTGAAGCACTTTTTCCTGAAATTTTCAATGAAACAATCAATTATACATACAACCATTTAATTGTTTTATGTGCGATTCGATATAGTCCTATATAGTCTTATATTCTATACTCTATAGTCTATCATAATGTACATAATGTACTGTTTGCATTGAAGAAAGAAGACAATTTCAGCCCACTTCCCTTGCTGCCCGCGGCTTCGGGCCCGGGAATAAAATGGGGGGTTGTAATCAGCTATCTTCATCCTTAATAGTGTAAATAATAATTTCAACGCTACTGCTCAGCCAACTATGATCGCTAACGTACTTTGGTAGGCCGGTAAATTTTACTTTTCCGCTATCCTCTAAACAAGCTAGAAATGTCAACTTTCTGCATAGGCATGTTGCAATAATACTTTGCATAATTCTTATTATGCAAAGAACAATATCCCAGGCCACGCTGTAGAAGTGATAGCAAAAATAGACAAACAAAAAAAGACAAAAACAAGACAATTCGGTACCTGCATTCCTTGTATCTTAGGTCATCATAGCCTTCGGAATGTCGGTAACAGACTTGGCTGAGGATTTTTAAATGTGTGCGGTAGTAAGTGCCGTTGCATCCTATCTTATGGAATGCTAGAAGCGAATACTGTTCCTCGGTCACAGCATCGAAACAAGAAATCATTGGAAGAGTCACCAAATTCGCAATCACCAATAGTGATAGAAGACCCAATAAGGAAGAATTTGTGGCTCGTACATGACAAGGTGTCCTCCCAAGTTTCGATGAATCATTACCATTGCTGTTTTTGATTTTCTAAAAGAAAATAGAAAGAATGAATATTGCAATAATAAATATCTTTGACACGGTTTTCATTAATCAATTTTTATATACAGAAAAATTAATTTTATTATATGCATTGTACGTACTGGTAAAAAAAATTAAAATGCTTTATAGTATGAAAACATTGGTTTGAACAAACCTGACACATCTCCAACTTGTGATATACTGGAGCAAAGTTTTGCTGTTCCGAAGTTGAATAGTTTTGTGATACAGTGAAACTAATCTGTCCTTATATGTATGTGAGTCGGTAGGAATGGTGATGTCAAAAAATGTTTTGAACAATAGAAAGGATGTGCTGATTAGACTCAAAATTTTTGATGATAAGAATGATATTCCAAAAAATTTGTTGCCACGTGTATTTTTAAACAATACAGTACCAACAAATTAGCACAAAATTTATGATATGAAACACTTGACAACATTATGACCGTATAATATGGATATTTGCTGGCGATAAGACGTAGCTGGTGATATTTTATTCTAAAAGACGATATTTTAATGAGATTGAAGATTACCTTGTGATCTGGGCAGATTGCGCACAAGCAAAGATGCGATTTCAGGGACATTAACTCATTTTTACTATTTTCTAACAATAAGTTAAGGTCCATATCTTGCGTCATTAATATTTAAAATTTTTTTTTATTTTTAACAAAAATTACGTCATCTCAAAAGAGTTATTATTGTCAATAAATTTAAAACCACAAACTTTTGCTATTTACCAATTTTCAACGCAAAGCATAAGTATACAATATAATACAATATTTCTTAAATTTTGAGTGAATCTCTTGAATAAAATTTAGGTTTGTTAGTTTCACAGAAATTTCCATACTTCAATAAGAAAAATTTCGTTTGACTGACAATCGTAATAATACAAAAAAATTAACAAAAGAATTAGTTCAATTAATATCTTCGCTAGAGGTTTTTTTAGATATCGTTAATGGTATGTAAATATCACCATCCTTGATTATTGTCATAATTGACGTCAAGTCTGCCACGACTTGAAAAATCATTATATTTTATTTCAATTTTCATCGCGCTAATGCGCATGTGATCATACTTAATTCGCATAATAAGTTTCATCTTATCGAAATTAGCAATGCGTTGTGGAATCAAGTGTTTTCGGATAAACGCTCGTGACCATGATAGGCTCGATGGCACACGTGTAAAACTGAGACTGCTCCGAATGTTAACATTAGACTAAATTTAGAATGTGATCTTCGATGTTTAGTACAATACGTTTTACTTGAATTTCGCTCCCCTTCCCTTTGGTTTCGCGTTGATTCATGTCGTAAAACATTTTTTCAAATAAATTGTGTTAATACAAATTTTTGTTTAAACTTTTCTGAGCAAATGATTCGATAAGCTTTTTTAAATCTAAATGCCACTATTGACAATAATTTTTTTATCAATATTTATTTATAATGGAACATAATTTGAAAAACAAATGGATACAAATTATAATTTGTATCCTTATATCCTTGTTATAAAAAAAAAATAATAATAATAATAATGAAATGATATATATAAAGTAACATATAAATGAAAATGTAAAATTAGGATTAAAATGGATAATTAGTTAATGGCTTATAACGATTTTGCAGGATGTTGGTATGGAGGGAAACGTTACCAGGAAGGTCAAATGGTGAACACGAGTGAACCGTGCCTTCGCTGCCGCTGCACTGATGGTTCGCTTCGCTGCCGTCTCAGAATTTGTCCGAGATTGCCGAATCCTCCTCCAAATGGTTGCACCACGAGAACTCTACGCGAGAATGCCTGTTGCCCCGAGCTGGATTGCAATAATTCACGTGAGTGCCTCATTAAAATTAATTTTCTCCATCATACCATTTGTCAGTAGAACATATTGAACTTTTTTTCGAACATGACATCAAAATCGAATAATCATTTTAAATTTTTTGAGAAGAGTGAAAATGAATCTCCAGTAGAATTTTTTTTAAATTTTCATAAAAGAAAATTGTTCTCAAAAAAACAATTTACTTATTTTTTTAAATGTCTAATTAATTTAAAAAATAAGACTTAACAAAGATCGTAAATTTCATAGAATTTTTAGTTTCAAATGAAAATTAAAGCTGAGTTGAAAAAAGTGAATTTATAATTTTAAAAAATCCTCAAAAAGGAAAATTTTTTTTTTTTTCAATGCTTCATTAATTTTGAAAACGTTCGACACGTACTACGAGAAATAGCATTTAACGAAGATCCAACATTCCTTTCAACAATTCGGTATTTAGAGGGAAATGGTTTAGCGTATTTTTCTCGTGGGAAGCACGAGCCAAGCCTCGAAAGGATTTTCCGCCGTCTCTGAGATTGCGACTTTGTCCATTAAATTATTCTTGCAGATGAGAGAAACGTGACCAGGAAACGCGATCCCACCAAGGACATGAGACGACAGGACGACAGTACGTTAATTTTTTTTTTCCTGTATCTCCTCTTGTTATTCGCATCGCATTCTGTTTTTCGTTATTTCTTAATTTCGAGATCGCAAGGGACGTTGAATTCTTAAAAAATTTTAATCGACTCTCATTGAAGGAATTTCTAATATTGAACATTGAAGAGCCAAAATAAATTTGAAAAATAATTTTTTTTTTTCCATTAAATTTATAAAATTTAACAGTTCAGCGGAACTGCCGTAGCTAAAATAATGATGGGTTTGCGCTTTGAAGTAGCGTGAAGCTAATTTTAGGGCTTTCGTTCACCTCCACAATTTTCACGAACAATCGCCTGTCTCCTCTCTTCTTCCTCTTTCGCTTTAGTTATCTCGTGTTCTCTCGTAATTAATCCTTAGATATTGTGGCGAACATCCAACGAATCTGGTAGCCACACAGAACCCGAAGCAAACCAACCAAAACCTCAGTTCGGGGGAAAAAAATTCTCAAACAATTTCCCCACCTCAAAGACGTTTTATGTTACCCTTACTTTTTATCACTATAATAATGTACTATGGCTTTCTATTATTTTGGCTCCTTATTTAACAGACCGTAGTTTTTCATTATTACTTGATTTATCTGATTCATCAGATTTGAAATAAGAATTTCGAATATTTGATAATTTATAAAATGTGAATTTTGTAAAATTTGCTTGATAAAACGTGTCAATGATTGATTTTTAAATATAGTACACAAATTTTATACGTTTGTGAATGTTATAACATCTATAAAATCAAAAAATATTTTCCATCCAACGAAAATTAAAATTTTTTGGTTATTTCATGTAACACCAAATTTATTTCAAGTAGTTTTAGAGGACAGTTCATTGAAAATCTTTTACTTGTAAATTATGAAAAAAATTAAGACTTTTTCTTGAAACTTTTGGTGAATTTTTTAATTTCTGGTTACGAGAGTACAATTGAAAAGTATAAAAATAATTTGAAAAGGTGTTACCCTACAAAACTTGAAGAAAAATTTTCATTTTTAAGAATAAATATTTTCATTTTCTTTATGGTCTAGTATTCTAAAATTGTACACATATTTTTGTATGATTTTGACACATTTTTTTTTTAATTTTAAAAAAGTCTATAACAGCATTTGTGTTTGAACAGAACATTGAAATTGATCTAATAATTTAATTGAAAGGTTGCCTCCACGAGGGAGTACGCTACGGTCCAGGTTCAGCGATGATGGGCTCACGAAGATGCGAATACTGTTACTGTATATCCGGTAGCCGGAGATGCCTCAGACCGCGATGCTTGCTTCCGTTGGCCGGATGCACTCCCCTCTACGCTCCTTACTCCTGCTGTCCGGTCTCTTATAAGTGCAACAGTGAGTCCATTTTTGGTCAATTTTTTACTACCTGATTGATTCAACGCACATTGATTATTTCTTTTCCTCATTTTGACCATTTAGTGTAATTGAAATTGATCATCACGTCATCGATGTTGATAGATAAAAATCTGAATTTCAAATACGTTTTAATTTAGAACAAACTGAATATTTAAAAGTAAAGTTTTAACCATCTGGAGTCAAAAAATGCATGTTAACAAATTATTTATTGAATAAAATGCGATATTTTCTTTAAATTTTATTTATTGTGAATATTAATGGAAAAAATAATAAACTACGGAAATTGTTCTTTTTGACGTGATCCAAAAATTGAAAAATAAATAAATTTTTCAAAATTTTCTACGTAATCTGTCATTTTTGGCAGTCATTTAAATGAATACCTAAATATTTTTTTCGCTCTGTACTCTTTTTCACTGATCTAAAGAATATTGATGTAATTTCTCTTTATCGTATCGTTGATCGAATTATACTAAGATCATCTTTTTTTTCTTGATTTTTTTTCCTCATTATTCTGTGATTGAGTGACTTTTTACGTTATCAAAGGAAAAAAAGTTCCAGAGTTGAAAGGAACGAATATATACATACTCCAACAATTTCTCGACGAAGCGTTAACGAGAAAAGTTTTGTCAAACACGTGTCAGAGAATCGATTTTTTATTTCATCGTTTTTCTCAGCCCGTTATAACAGTGATTAATTCTCATTCTTCGTTTTCTTTGCATTTTGCAGAAACTTCGGAAGAAACATTTTCAAATTTCAATACGTCGTCCCCGTCCAAGAACGGTGAGTTTGCCCTTATTTTTTTTTATTTATCTTTTTTCAACGTTCTTCAATTATTTTATTTTAAATTTATTAATATTATTCATGCAAAAGGAAATAAAAAGTAATAATAAAATCGCTCGTTCCTTTTTTATATTCCGGCGACTGTTCGTCGAAGGCTGTCGCGTGGGGAATCGAAGCTACGTGGAAGGCGAGATGGTCAGGGACATCGGATGGAAGGGAACGTGCGACAATTGCTTTTGCGCGATGGGCGGCGTACGCTGCGTTCCGCTTTCTTGCGCGCCTCCGCTCCAGGGCTGCACGCCAATCGTACGGGAAGGACACTGCTGTCCCTCGACCTACAATTGCAGTGAGTCGTAAAAAACTTCCCTACGTTGCCAAATTATACAGGAGACGAATTTTTTTTTTGCTGTCGAGACTTTTTCAATTTCGTCGCTTCTCACACGATGTTCCTCATTTTTTAAACTTCGAGTGGCAAATAAAAATGCATCGCAATTTTTTTTTTAGTCTTTTCGTTTATTTTTTTTTCTGTATGTTTTTTTTTATCCTCACAGGTGGAACGATCGAAGTCAAGGCTGCCCAGAATTTCGCTTCTTACGCATTCATCAGCAAGGATTATGCCAAATTTCGAAAAGAAAATGATTTTTTCGTAGGTTTCATTTTGAATTTTATTTACTTTTATTATTGTAAAAATAAGATTTTTTTCTTTTTTGAAGTTCACTTAGTGCTCTATTAGAAAATATTTATTGACTTTTGATGATATTTGTAATATTTTATATGCTGTTAGTAGTGTCCAAATTTAAAATCATCGTTGAGCTTTTGATGATTTTCTTGAAGCAATATTTACATTTTTACTTCCAATTCCACTTCTTTCTGTATTTTAATCGATCTTTCATGAATTAAATTTATTTTAACAAAAATTATGCCAAATTTCGAAAAGAAAATTATTTTTTCGTATGTTTTATTTTATTTAATTTAATTTTGTTGCATTATTGTAAAAATAAGAATTTTCTTCAAGTTGACTTGTTGAGATCTATTAGAAAATATTCATTGACTTTCGGTGATATTTCGTACTAATTTATATGGTGTTCGTAGTGTCGAAACTAAAAGTTGTTGTTTTGAGCTTTTGATGATTTCCTTGAAGCAATATTTACATTTCTACTTCCAATTTCAGTTCTTTGTACATTTCAATTGATCTTTCATGATTTAAATTTATTTTAACAAAAATGATTTTTTTAAAATTAGTCGCCATTGGACGATCAGCAAATTTACGATTCAATCGGGAAATGGTCGGTTGAGGGTCGAGGTCATAAAAATTCGGAGACAGAACAAGTGAGCGTCTCGAGTACGAGCCCCGAGTACTCGACCGAGACGAAAAAAACTTTCACGGCGACGTCAACCTCGATGGAAATTTCCTCGACAGAAAAATCGTATTCGAGTCAGGAGAACGAGACAATGGACAACGAGATACCGATCGAGGCGAAAATCGGTAAATTCGCGGACGAGACAACTTTTTCCACTCCTACAGAAACGACGGAAGGGACGACGGACATCGCGTCGACGAATTTGGATCCATCGATCATTGATCTAGAAGAGACAACGACGCTGAGTCAAGAATTCGAGGGATCGAGATCGACGATTTCTCGAGACGAAGAGACCTCGACGCAGGTTCCGTTCCCTTCGACCCTGGCGAGCGATGGGACGACGATTTTCGATTCTTCGACGATCGGATACGAAACGACGCTCAGGAGCGAAAGTTTCGAGACGAGCAGCGAAAATTCTCCGACCGAGAGACCTGAGACAAAAATACCGAAAATCGTCGAAAGTACGACGAAAATTGTCCACATCACTGATTCAGGGAGTGAGAAAACGCAGGAACAGGAAACCGCAAATTTAAAAAAAATATCACAAGTCGAGTCGACGATTATTTCGGTTAAGGGACCAGTGACGGGTTCGCCGACAACGGTTCTGATGCCTGATGACATTTTTGTCATCAATGTCACTCTCAGGACGAATGTTTCGGTCGGGAACGTGCAGGGAGTCACGATGAATCCTGTGAGATCGATTCCTCCTGATATCGAAGCGATACTAAATATCACGAATCGGAAGAAGGGAGAGGATTATGAATATGATTACAGTCAGCCGACTCTGCCACCGTCTTTACCCAATGTCAGGTATTCATTGCATTTTCATAATTTACAAAAAGGTTCGATAAATAATTTTTTTTCTAAATGTTATTCCTATTTGAAAATTTCACTTTCATTATAGTAATCGTATAGTTGAAATGAGCTTAAAATGTCAGTTAACGATATTTTTTAAAAATAAAAGGCAAAAAATAATTATGATTATTTTTCCGACCCAAATATCGACCAATAGAATTGCACCATTCGACGTCACGTGGTACAACCTACATGGTATTATACTGATAATTTTTTGAT
>JAPYYX010001084.1:0-31537 GCA_030522605.1 Cremastinae sp. B BG-2022a | reverse complement strand
TGTTCTTAGCAAATAAAAGACTATTTGATATTAAATTTTATCAAAATTTGAAATATTGTAAATTTTCAGCAAATTTTTGGGGTACCCCATTTTGCCCCCGGTACCCCATTATGCCCTCCCCTCCCCTATATGAAGTTATATTAAAAATGATTAAAATGATTTAGGTAAAAATTGTGTTAAATAATTAAATTTTTTGATAATTTTAATCATGTAATTAATGTAAACATTATTTTTATGTTTCAGGCGGTGTAATGGCAGCGAACGCAGAGCGTGACGCTGGCTTTTGCAGCGGCGGCGACGAGGACGACAACATGTCCGGTCTGCACTCTCCGAGCGCGTCGGAGGACAGCGTCGAGGTCCAGGTGACTCCGATATCCTTGAGAAACAAGAGAAAACTCGCTGAGCCTCGGAAGATTCAAGAACCGAACATGGCGCCGCTGAAGAAGCGAAGATTCGAGCTGGTCGAACGAGAAACGACGCCACCGAGGAATCTCTCGAGGAAAAAGAGTCTCGACATCGTCCAGGACGAGGAATCGAGACCAGCCAGCTCGCCGAGTCCCTTCCGACCCTGGAGCACTTCCGGCACGAGTAAAACTCAGAGCTGCGGAAACAGCGTCGTGAATGAACGTGAGAGCGTCTCCACCGAGTCCAAATTTCAATCGTCGAGTTTGAACAGTCAGGAAGATTCCTCGCAAGAGAGCACCGAGCTCGGAAGACGGGAACAGGCGAAAATTCGATTGGACCAAGAGAGCAGATGGATCCGGGAGGAGAACAAAAGACGCGAGGAGGAAGTCAGAAGGAGATACGAAGCGAGGATCGAGGAAGAAGTTCTCTCGAGGCTTCAGGAGTCGGAAAACCGACGAGACTTCGAGATAAAGGAATCCGCGAGTCGTCGGAATTTCGATCACCATCGAAATCGCCCGATTTCACCAATTTTTACGCAACTTCCGGCGCGCTCGGGGAATTCAAATATTGACGGGGACAGCAGCAACGGAAGGCAAACTCGAACGAAAGGGAGGTCGGAATCGAACGTTCCAGCGAGATTGCAGGAAGAGCCGCTGGCGCTCGTCCTGCGAGGAGAAAATTCGCGAGTTCCGTCCCACCCTGGAGTTAACGGAACTGCCTCGTACAGCCCGGAAATGCTCAATTCGCCGACGAATCGACAGCGCAGCAACCATCCTAGGAACAGCCAAGCTGAGAATCACCAGCAGCAGCAGCAGCAGCAGCAGCAGAGGAATTACAAGAACATGACGCGGGAGAGACGGATCGAGGCGAACGCGCGTGAGAGGACGAGAGTTCACACGATCAGCGCCGCGTTCGACACTCTCAGACGCGCCGTTCCTGCTTACTCGAATAATCAGAAGCTCTCGAAGCTCTCCGTTCTCAGGATCGCCTGCAGCTACATCATGACCTTAAGCAACATCGCGAACACACCCCAGGGCGAGCCACCGACGAGCGCCTCGCTCGGTGCCTGCGTCGATCTCGTCTCGAGAACGATCCAGACCGAGGGAAAACTTCGAAAGAAAAAAGACGAGTAAATCGCCCGTCCATCGGTTTTCAACCCGGTGATTTATAGACATTTCTCACGGTCGATCCGTCTGATATGTTCGAAAAATGCGCAGCTATCGAAAAATATTATAAATAATTTCGAGATAAATCTTTCGAGATTCGAACGTTCAAGGAAAGTGAATAAAAAAATATTTCAAGGGTGAGATTCAACAATTTTTGATTCACGGAACTGGAGTCCGATTATAAAATTTGTTCGAGTCTTTTTTTTTCGATGTATACGTGCCACGAGGAATTTCGATTCGAAATTTCCACGAGTGTAAATATATTTCTTTTTCATTACGATGCTCAATCCTGCAATCCTTCATACTTATTATACTTGTTGATTCTGTATTTTTCTTCACGCGTTGGACACGTGGATCGTCCTGTCAAAATTTGCGTCAGAGTCCAAAGAAAATTTTTTTTTTTTTTCGTCCAAAAAGAGCAATTGTATACAAAAATAAATATGAATTTAAAATGTGATAAACTATAAAAAATATTATAAAAGATGTTAATTGTAAACATAACGAAATGCAAAAAATTATTTTCTTCGCGCTCAAAAAAAAAATTCCTCGCATCGCAGCGACGCAAATTTCATTTGGTCAAAAATCTCATATTGTAAGGATATTTTTTCGAGGAGTATAAAAATGAGTTTCAAGGGCTTGTAAATATTGAAATAAAAATGCAGTACAATGAGGAGAAAGAATTTAAAAAAAAGATCTTCCACCGATGACAATAATTTCTCGGCACTCGCGTGCTTTCGATTCGTAATTCGTGCGAAAAAAAAATCGTGATGCTTCCAGCCATTGGCCGACTGATTGCCAAGTACAAAAAATCCGCTCCTCCGTATGCGTGTGTCTTTTTTTTTCGTCCCGAGCTTGCCGGAGCTAGGAAGAGATGTGTAAATAAAATATTCGAAAAATTCAGTAGCGGCGAAAAAATAAGTAACAAAAAAGTGCGAATTTTTTGTCGAGTGAGTGATAAGAGGGAGGAAAAAATATAAAAAATCTCTATTACCGTAATTAATAATTAATTAATAACGATAATAATATTAAGTAAGAAAAATACCGATAGATGAAGATATATAAATATAATAATAATTATTATTATTGTATAGAGAATGGGAGAGAACGATAACGCGAGAGGAAAAGATTTTGAGGCTCGAATCTCGACGTTGTCTTGGATGTACCTTTTTTACGAGACAGAGTGTGAGGAACGGAGGAAATGTTGATTAAAATACCTCATTGTCTCGATCGTTCAATATTCGATTCTTCTTTGAATTTCTCCGAGTTCAAAATAAATCATTAAACTGATTAAAAAAAACAACGTTTTCTACATTTTTTTAAAATCCTTTCCCATCATTTTTTAAGCAGTTTTAATATTTTTAAATATTTATATAACTTCAATAAACAATTAAATTGGAAAAAAAATTCAATAATTGTTTTTAGAATTCAGCATTGACGTCATGAAAAATCGCAAGTGTCAATTTCGTTTCAGAATCTCGACCGTCTTCAATGCGATTAAATCCACTTGAGAGAGCACACGTGTAACTTTAAATTACGTCGACGATTTTATTACTTTTTGGCAATTGAACAAAAAGTTCATATTCAAATTAAAAATTGACATTATTTACTTTTATCGTCATATTTTTTCTATTGGTTCAAGTGCGAAAAAAAATCAAATGGACGTCAAAAGTTCAATTACTTCCATCAATCCGTCCTTTTTTTTAAATTCATCATCAACGTCCTTGGCTCCGTTTAAATATTTTCATGATAAAAAGCAATATGAAAAAAAGGGAAAAAATTCAGAGAGCAATGTACGCGACAATGGTTATTGAGAAAGATTCAAACTAGGTTCGGTAATCGATATACCAACGCCGATTTATTCAAATGTATTCTAATGAGAATCATGACCCGTCGACTTCGCGTAAAACTCTCCAAGCGCGTCCGTGTTTGTGCTGTCATTACCGCAAAATAATTTATGTCAACGATTATTGGGGAGGCAAATTCTTGACTCACCGTTCAATCGTTTTATGAAACAATATAATAATAATATTAACGTTTAAAATATTAATTATTCTTCATTTTTTGTCTGAAGTTTCTCACCAAAGAGGAGTCTCTGTACTCTCGTTTTGCTCGTCGAAATTGCAAAAAAAAAAAACAGGCACGGTCAGGAGGAAAAAAAAAGTAGTCAGGAAAAAAGTGTCTCATGCGTGATCGTTGATCGTAATCCTTCGAGCAGAGATCACCGCTGTCCCCATTTCTAGTTAACGATCGCGAGAAAATTCTCCAACCTGGCGCTCGACTTCACGAGTAACGTTTATTTGCTCATTTTTATTACTTTTGTAGCGTATGAGTATTATTTATCGCACACTTTTTTAAATTATTCAAGTTCTGAATTATAAAGAAATTCATTTTTAACACTTTTTAGACACTCCTGGAGAAAACATTATTTTATAAAAAAATTTTAATTTGTTGATAGAATAATTTTTGAAAAATGTGTAAAAACATATAAATAATCTTGATAAACAATTATCTAACGTTCGATCGAGTCCAATAAAAATTGCAGCGTATTCCAGCCTCGACCTACTCGACTCAAGACCAGTGTTTATCATGCAGAGATAAAAGGATAATTGTCTATTTAATCTGCGATAGTGCAAGAAGGTTTATTGTTACTTTAAATAAAAATACAGCTACGATAGACCAGAAATCGAATAATCTGGCAAGAATCAGATCTACGATAAAAAATCACGAGAAATAAGAAAAATTTTATTTCACAACGTGTTCAACACATTTTTCTCAATGAAACGGAAATCTTTTAAATATTCTGAATAATATTGCATCTCAATATCTCAAATAAATGTTCCTCGAAGAAAAAAGACTCTCAAGACTCTCATTGAAATTTATTTCTCAATAAAAAAAGCGAAGTTCATTAAAAGCGCGAAAAGGAAATTTCTTGCGACCTTCGTTGGATCGGTGATGGAAAAAAAAGATATTGAGATTAATGGTGACTCGAGAAAACTGAGAGAACGATCGCGTTATTATAATCGTCGTGCGCGTGTCCATAATCGTGACTTTCAGTCCCTATCGAACTTCTTCGCAATCGATAGAAGAAAAAAAATTAACGATTATTATCCTCGACTGTTGCAGATATAAACATTTGCAATTAGCAAGCACTTAGCGTTATCGTAACTCAGTAATTTTAAACTTCTAGAGTCTTACCAATTTGTCGGCTTTATTTTTTTATTATTTTAATCCGTCGAAAAATTGGCTCACGAGAGACTGAGACGCTCTATTACGATTTATTGGCAATTCATTTTTTAACGCGGGTCTTCATCGATAAGAGACAATAAAAAAATTCGTGTGGGGATTAGTGCATGGACCACCCAGAGGACGAATAAAAAAAATTACAAGACACCGGCGCCATGAGAATTCCGCGTATCTTTCTGAATCGCAAAATGTGCGTCTGGGGAGTATATGCGCTCGAGTGCACGGACTCGACACTCCGAACCATAATCATCTCATTAATTCATTAATTAAACATATTATGATAAGATTTTACTCATTTATTCGCCAAAACACGTATGTAATTACTCAGGAGATAATGTTTATTCGAAATTACGATAATCTATCAAATCGCACAGAGGACGACCAAAATAAACCACAATTAAATTATTTATTCACGCTTTTGTATTGATACTTGCCACGTATTTCATTTTTGCTGAATTTGTTATTCGTGTAAAAAAAACAAATCATATATAGTAGTAAAAACATTCGTATAACTATAAGTCATCTGGATGAGCTGTATAAAATTTTTATTATTTTTTTATAGTGTTATTCACGTTTTATGAAAAGGTACGAACATATTTGTCCAGAATAAAAGAGGATTCTTGGCTGGTACTTCTGCGTCTGAAGTCGCAAATTGAATGAGACACTTTCATTAAAAAGGATATAGTAGTATCCAAAAACAGCAGATAAGCTATAAAAAAAGTACGCAAGTACATTTACGGGCTTATAATCAAAGCTGTAATAGAAAATTTCTCGTAATACTTGAATAGATTTTACTAATATAATTCGCAATCTAAAACTTAGGGAAAGAATTGAAAAATTTGAAAGTCATGTCACAAACAAAAATCAAACATTAATAAAAATAATTCGAACTAAATACTTCCCGAGTTTTCGATACGCCAAAGAAAGAAAGAAATATTCGTAAAATTTCTATAATAAATTTTACAAATAGTAATTAGTTTTGATAATACAATGTCGTTGCTAGTTGCTGTTACATCCCGAGAGTCGATAACTTCTGTCGACCTTCGATTTGACTCGACACGCGAATATTTAAATATCGCGAACAGTTTTTATAACTGAGATTCGGATTTATTTCGTCAATTGTCCAGGTAACCGACTTTTACCCTCATGATCGTTTTATCGAAACGATTTCTCCTCGGAGGAGTTTTTAATTAACTGAAGCGCGTGTGTTTTATTGGTTTAAATAATTATACATTCGGAACAAATGTTTGATGATTAAATAAAATATTATGGTTTATTGAATATTTGTAAGTACGGAACAAATTTGGAAGGCATTTGTAAGGAACAAATGTTTGATGGTTAAATAAAATATTATGGTCTATTGAATATTTGTAAGTATAAGTCAGTTTGGTATTAGAAAACTGATTTCGACGAAAATATTATTTTAGTTCTTTTTGTAAAGTTATTTTAAAGTTATTGTTTGGTCACTTTTTACAAAGTGACCAAACAATTTAAGAGTTGAACGAAGTCTCAATTTGTTTTGCAAAATCACTATCGAATTTCCCTTTGGATTGGGCGAAGCAACGTTCTAATTGGTTGATCCCTTATAAGGTAATTTTCTGGAAAAAGATTATGGATTGGACAAACTAATAAAATATTATGTATTTCCAATTTTCGGTGAGAACGAAAACTAGTGAATGGGAAGGAGAACTTTTGTGGTTATGTAAGTCATCTTGGAGAACCGGTAACTTTTGTATTTTTCTCGTTACCCCTTGATATGTTATTTTTTGTCATCGAAAGTATATTGGATAGGTCACCTTTTTTTGTTGGATGACTCATTTATTTATTCTCAGTTTCATCTATATTCGTTCTCTTTCATTCTGGCCAGGTGGGCCCTTTATGACTCTCAATTTTTTTGAACGAGAGGTAATAAATTTTATATCATGTTTTTTTTGAAAACTTCTTTGAGATATTCTTGAATAGTACGAAAGTCTTCTCTGCACGAGTTTAATTGAGTGGTCCGCGGGTTTACAGACATGATGTAATTTTTCGAGCGGACCTTCGCGTTTATTGACGAGCAATAATTTTTTGTGATTTTAATAGATTTATTTTTATTTTCAAATATTTCTTATTGATTTACGCAGTTACGAGTTGCGTAGTTTTTCGAAAAGGCTGGGATATAACATTGCTTAGAATTTGGTTGCAATTCTTATGAAAATAAAATTTCTTATCTACTTATGAAGTTATGCAGCATAGCAGCAGTTTAGAATACTATAAAATTTTTCCCGCCGTGAAATAACTCTGCGCCGTCCTGTATTGCAATTGTATAGTTCGCACCCGGCGTGAAGCTGGTGGAAGCTGGAAGCTCTCGACGAGCTGCCGGATATGCAGATATAACTGGGGAATGAAGACGCGGTGAAAAATAAGAGAAACTCGGACCTATACGGCACGAATGTTCCCCCAGCTGGATGGACGCTGCGGTTTTCGCACGCAACCTCTGCGGATTAGATTTTGTATAACGGAGAAACTGAGGGTAGCGCATAAATCCCGAGAGTATCCTCTATAGTATACCGTATACTCTCCTATTTATTCCTCCACTCCTCTCCTTGGTAGTGTATTATTGCATAAACACCTCTCTCGCGAAACTAAATCATCCTCATGCCTCGGACACTGCTCTCTCCCATCTCCTTGTTCCACATTTTGATCCATGTTTCTGTATTCAATGATTTTCAATCAATTGAATGGTAAACATGTCATGTACAATAACATTGAATATGTTTCAATAGTTGAACAATATCCCATCCGTTTTGAAAATACCCTCTTCTTCACTAATGTTCTCGTTTATGTTTTTATACTGTATGGGTTTCGACTGATTGTATGATAAACATGCCATACAGTTATTGAACATGTTGCAATAAGTCATGTTACGTGTCATGTCAAATAATGTCTCATCTGTTTATACAATTCGCTCTTCTTCACTTACATTCTGGCCCATGTTCGTTTGTACATAACACATGATTTCGACTGATTGTATGACAAACATCCCAAAATGTGATTGAACATGTTTCAATAGTTGAAAAATGTCCCATCCGTTCTTGGACTTCCTTCTTCTTCACTCATATTCTCATCCATGTTTTTTGTACTGTATGATTTCGGACTTGTTGCATGATAAACAAGTCATACAGAAATTGAACATGTCCCAATAGTTGAACAATAGTAGTCCCGTCTGATGTTTATAGAATGCTCTCTTCTTTACTTATATTTTTGTCCATAGTTTTTGTACTATATGATTTTCGACTGATTGTATGATCTACATTCAATATTGTAATTGAACATGTTCCAATAGTTTAACAATGTCTCGTCTCTTGTCACAATTTTCTCTTTTTGTATCATATTCCCATCCATAATCGTTTGTATATGACTTCCGACTGATTGTATAGTAAACATACCCCATACCGTTACAACCTTTAACCCTTACATACTTCAAAATTGAGTTGTGTGTACTTTTTGATTTGATTGTGTGTACTTTTCACTATTTTATACAAAGTGCTCCACTTTTTTGAATTTGTCATTGCAAATAAAAGAAGTGACAAGTTAATTAATACCTACCAACCATATTTATCATCTATCATACATTCAATAAAACTATATGTTTGCGTTTATTCTACAATGAAATTAAAATATTGGCAAGTATAAAGTGCATTCATAGTAACAAATAAAGCATAATTTGATTACTTGTAATTTTTAATACGTAATAAAAGTACGTTTTTTAATTCTCCTAAGCTACATCTTTTGTCAAAGAAATGTAGAGTAGTAATTTTAGTTGTGGTATAGACAACGACAAACAAAAAAGAAGAGAAAGAGCTTTGGCAGCTGTTTAGCATAAAGACGAATCGCCTAAAAATATAATGACTCGGAAACTTCTTCCCGGCGTAACCGCATCTTCGTTTCTTTTTCGAAAAAAAGTCCCTGTCCCACCTTTCAGCTCTTATCCCGCAGAAGAGAGACTCGCGATGTGGCAGGTGGCAATGACGTCTTGCATAATGTCTGCGATACCTGCTGGTACACGCGTATTATCTTCTTTCTATACACAGAGAAAAAAAATGAGAAGAAAAAAATACGTGTGCGAGCGCGTTTATTTGCATAATTCTTTGCGAGAGCTTGACCGCCAACGGATTAGTTCGTTAAAAATTTCGGTCGAAAGTCTCCAGGTGGGCCAAAGCTGAAAATAAAATTTCCAAGAAAAAAAATTTTAACGTCAGAATATCATTTCCTAGCTCTTGAAAATAAAAAAAATCCTCAATCTATCTATATTTTACTCTTCGAATTTTTTCCTCCACTTTTTTCCAATACAAGCTTGACTCGTAATTTTCTTACAATTAATATCCTCGCAATTCGGGCGCCAATTGGACTCACTTTCACTACGTTTTGTCATTGCGATTCGTCGCTCTCAATTAGACAGATGTACCGAGAATGAGCGAGGGAAAGAATGACAAACGAGAGCAGATGCTCGACGAGAGATAACAAAACTTGCGTCCGATGCTCTTTCATTTCTTTTTTATACCATTTGTTGATAATTATAAGTAGAATTCTCTCTAAATTTGGGATATCATTTTTGCACGGAAAGTTTTTAATTTTTTTCGTTCCACATTATCCCGTAATTTATTTTGTTTTTTATTTTACTTTGTGGGCTGAAAAAGTATATCGTGCTTTTTTTCTGAATCGTATATTCGCGTGTGCGAAATTCGCTGCAACGAAAATTCTTATCAGGTTCGGCACATCGGAGAGAAAGAGGGAACGAACTCGGTCCGCCTACCCCATTAATGAGCCGAGTCTTTTTAAATCGCACGCTTAACCATTTCAGAAATATTAACGAGGGGTGAGCACCGACGATTCTCTCCTTCTTTATATCCTTTATTTATACTTTTTTTTTTCCTTCAACCCTTCCTTGAATGATAATTTTTTTCTTTCGTCCGCTCCGAGCGTGACTGTGTCGGATTACGTGGATGAGAAACAGAAACTAACTCTGTCTTCAAATCACGATATAAATTTCGTAATATCACGCATAATTTACATTTATATTTTCCTTGAGAACTTTACATCTCACTCACAACCCTGCAAAGTTGAAAAAAGCAAAGAAATCGTTATTTTTAATTACGAAAACCTAAAAAAAAATTTTTTTTTGTGAAAAAAGAAAAACTTTTTTAATTATCGTATCGAAAATTCTTATCTGCATTAATTAACGTTGATTAACGATGAACGAGAAGGGACGAAGAAAAATGAAAAATAAAAGTGAAGAATTCAGGCACAGACAATTTTCTTATATGGATTCGAAATTCTTTTTTTCTGCCCGAATTTGTCGTTTTTTTCTGCTTCTTCCCCTTTTTCTCACTCCAATCTTCTTCCCTTTGCATATCCGATCGCACCATGCCCGCTTCTCGTTTTGCTCCCGATCCGGGGCGCATTCCCGTCGATAAAACTGACTCTTCCAATTAGCGAAAGGCAGCCCCTTCGCCTTTCATCCTCCAATTCGGGCCGATACACCGTCGATAACTTTTTTTTTGTTACACAAAATTATCAACCACGGAAATTTTTAAAAATATATATTTACTCGAAAAATTTACCTAACAACTATTTTGGGAATATAGTTGCGATTATCAATGATTACTATGAATTTTATTGAATTTTCGATCACAGTGATATTATTTTCGTGAATATTTAAAAAAATTTTAACAATTCGAAAAACTACGTGGCATAAAATTTCTTGAGAAATGGATCGAACAGAGTATTTAGTAACATAATTGCAATTAACAATTACTATCATTTTTTTAATTTTTGATCAGAACTTTTTTTGCTTGAATATTTAAAAAATATTTGAACAATGTGAAAAGCTGCGGAGCATAAAAATTTACTGCGTCGATTGTTCTTTAAACCAACCGTGGATTCTTGAAATAATGATTGGCCAAAAGTTTATCAATTACATCGTTCTTAATGAAATTCTTCGCGAAGAATCAATCGCGAATTCTTGCCTTTTCATACGAAGTTCCCATCGTTTGGAACGGACCTCAGTCGAATATCTATTTACTTTCTTTTATTTTTATTCAATTTTTTGCAAGGCTGAATATTTTTCCTCGCGAGAACAAAGTCACCGAGTATTTATTTCAAGTATTTATTTCGTATTTATACGCTCGTGATCGGGAGAATATTTCGTCTCGAGCGTGGCGCACCTGACGTATACGAGTTCCTCTTCCTCTTGGTCGGAACTCGATTTTTGGTGACGTCGACTTTTTCCGATAGTCCAACTTTCATCTCGCTTTATCTCTCGCCGATCGTGCGCCCCGAATATCAATGCTCTCTCAAAAGATACCAACGAGAAGATCGAAACGTTCGGTAAGTCGATTAAATAGCACATATACTTCGAAAAAGAGTTCCAAACATTTCTCACGAAATTTTTGCTGACTTTTCATTCCACTGAGGTTTAGTAATAAACAAATAATTAAGAAATTTTCAATTTCATATTTTTAACGTCCATTTCCCCATCTTGGGACTTTTTTTTTTGATAAAAAAAGTGAAACATAGTATAAAAATAAACGACTATAGTTGAAGATAGTTAAGAGTACTAAATTCGCGAAAAACAATTCCAAATTTTTGATCCATTTCTTGGTTTCATATTTTCAGTTATTACCTAAATAAATAACACAGGCCCACAGAAAAAGTGGTCTGTGCTGGGTGTCTGACTAGCATTTTCCGGTGCATTTTACATCACTGAAAAAACCCCTAAAAATTGCTAAAAACGGCTAAAAATAGCGAAAATGTTCGATTATAAGTATAAAAAAAGATTTTATTGACTAGCTCACGTATGTTTTTTCGTATTTTGATGTGCTGAATTCGTATCCAGAGTTCATGTGCCTGTTACATCCTCGAAATTTCGAATAAATCGCGAAACATCGCTGAAAATAGCTAAAAAAGACAAAAAATCCCTTAAAAGTTGGTTAAAATTTAATTTATAAATATAAAAAAAAATTTATTGAATCAAGTCAAGTATGTTTCTCATATATACACTGAACACTCTTCGTTCACTCTTCGTGAAAAAACGTTTAATTATAATTAAACGTTTCTTAATATTTTTAATGTGGGTCATAATTTTTCGCTATTCTGAAATGACATTTTCTTTAATAGTGAGAAAGTGAAAAAATGATTAGAAAAAGCAAAACAATAGTTGAAAGTAATCAAATCGAGACAAAAAAATGTCTCAAATTGTTGATGAAATTTTGTGACATTTTATACACTCGATTAAATTTACAAATGTTCGCTCTTTTTTCGGTATTCCTCGCGCATGCACTTTTGGATTGAAGATAATCGTACAGGTTGGTGCACGTGGTGCGCTCTGAGGACGCGCTGCATGAAAAGAGATGGGAGAGAAAGAGAAAGAAGAAGAAAGATGAAGAGAGAAAGCTGCACGGTTCGATGCACCGCGATCCCAATCGCGTTGGGGCTTGCAATTTTTCTCCTCGCTTTTTTTTGCACTTCCATAGTAGCCACGGTGGATGTATGCAACGCCGGACGAAATTAGCGTTGTTAATTGGACCACGAGCTCGTTGCGCGCGGGGCAACGATCGAAAAGGAAAGGCCAATTCGGCGACGAAGAGAGAAGAAGAGAAAGAGAACGAAAAATAAAAGAAAAGAAAAAAAGGAGCGACAGAAATATACGGACGGCCAAAAAAATCGGGAAAAATAAAAATTTACCGAAGACGAGTCAAATTGCGAGAGCGAGAGAGAGAGGGAGACAGCGAGTGCAGGTGCTGGCACCTTGATCGTTCTCCAGAGAGTTCCTTCCTCCTTCGAGCTCTCATCTTCTCGACCGCCGCCCAGTCGTGCCGGACCTTTTATTCTCGAATCCTCGCCTGGTCCTTCCATTTCTCGCATTCGCGCACAATCCACAAAAAAATGAAGATTTAAAAAGTTCATATGCCGACTTAACACTCATTAAAAATTTAACTCACTCCGATAGTTTTCAATACAAAAAAATGAAAAAGTTCTAAGAAATAAGATTTTCTATTTTTGTCTTTCTGTTTCTTGAAAAATACTTTTTTCTCAACTTTAATAACATAAACGAAAAAGAGTTGTCTTGGTTTGGATAATTATATAGACACTTGGGAACATTTACAGAATTTTGACATAACTTTTACACCATAAGTAACAAAATCTGTGTAAAATCAAAAAAATATAACTATCTGTACATAAAATGATAATTACAGGAATTATTTTTCAGACATATATTTTTGCCTGCATAAAAAATATAACCAATTATATTTTAAACTATAGTCGAAAAAACTTTGAACAATTTTGAAATTTACATCCGTCAGAAAAAATACATTTTTAATTATAACCTTGATTATAATTTTTACAGTTATATCTTGAAAATATATTTTCGGTTATACTCAAAAATATAATATTTTTTATAATCGATTATAATTACCTACATTTTCGAATATAGTTTTTTTCCATATGGGTTACGTATAAATTTTGTTTCAAGTATGTGTGCTGGGTTATTTACTTCGCAAAATCTTTCAGGCATAAAACATGATTCAATATATTTAAATTTCCTGAAAAGTTGGGCTTAAAATTCGTTTTAAAACAAATTGCTTTTGATCGAAATGCAGTCATTGCTTGATTGTTAACCATCAAGCACACTTTAAAAATTGAACTAAATTATACGTGATGAACAATTTTTAAATTAAGAAAAAAGAATTTCTTACTCACATGCCCTTTCCAATGCATTTAATCGAAATGCAGTCTTATTTCATCCAAAAAAAACCCTTCTCGGTGATTTATCGATCCGGATCCTTTCCTCGCTCTTCTTCATTCTCTTTTTCGTGCTTTTTTTTCTTTCTTTTGCTCCAAAGCGATATCGCGCGGTTCAGATCCAGGCGGAATAGCCAACGCTTGGAATGATGAGAGAAAATGCGGAGGACACTTTGCTCCGGAATTTCGGCACTGGAATCGTATTAAATTCGATACAGTTTTGTTTTTATTTTCCTCAGTCAAGATCAATCGCTGTGCGAACTGAATTTATATTTTTTGTAGATATTTGTTTCAACGAGAGCAAAACGTAATTCCCGGAGTTTATCTGCTGGAAAAATAATTATCGATAAATAATTCACATATATTTTGTTTTCGTATATATATTCGGCATTCGATGGTTTTGGTAGTCGTTAGGCGCTAACGAGAATTGGAAATGAACGGAGGAGGGAGGTAACCGCAGCACGACAATTTTTCTCACGGCTCAGCGTGCGTAATAAGCCGGAGAGAGCAAAAGAGCGACGAGAACGAAACGTGACCCAATTAACGGCGTGTCCGGTAAACGATTATCCTCTTCTGGGCCTTAAATGTCCTCGTCGTCGTTTCTCTCCCCTTTGGCGAAACTCTCGGGTGTGTCCCCCAGCACCCGCGCACTTTTTTATCCTTTACTTTTATTTTTCATACTTTTTATATATTTAATATCAAACACGAGTGTATACTTTCTCCCACCCACTCTCTCGCTCTTTCCTCGAGATCAAACCGATACGCCTTTTATTCCAGAAAAAAGAAGATAAATAAAATTCTCGTTATATATAACTCTATTGATTTATGAAGTTCCGCAGCAATTAAAAATCCTGTTGGAAATTGACACATCGAACTGCGAATTTTTTTTATTTACGAAGAATAAAACTGTGTCGAATTTCTCTATCGCGAATGAATCATCGATACTTTCAGTTTTAATGAAATGGGTTTTTCTATATTTCGTCACGTTTCAAAGTCTTGAATTATATATGGACGCACGATTTTTCTAATTTAAATTTCATTTTTTTTCAATTTTATCTTCGAGGTATTCTAAATCATTGTTTACAACATTTTTTTCCCAAAATCAAAATATGGAAATAATTTCCGACAAATTGTCTGCAATTCAAGCCGAAATTTAATCATTATTATAAATAAATTATTTTTCCATATAAAAAATATGAAAATTATTATTTTTTGATAATTTTTCGACAACTCAAAGTCGAATTTTGGCACGATGACTTTCACTCGAGATGATTTTCTTGACGAGCGAGAGAAAAATATGTTTGAGGAAAAAGGAGACATGTATTTATGAAAATAAAAATTGGGCGCATGCATGAGGAATAAGAGAATGAGAGAGGAGGAAGGAGGAGGCTTTTGAATCGGAGCGCACCTGCTCCGGGTGCGGCTATCAATGAGCATGCATCAAAAGCCTGCTTTTCATGCTGAACTTTTGCGATCGCGCGAGCCTTAACGATCGATTGCACGAGAGGAAGTCGGGCTCGCGATCACACATTGCCTGTGAACGACTCGACAGCCCAGTGACACCCGTGACACTTAATTACCCCGAACAATTTTTCTTCCATTCTTTTTTTCCCGTTTTTATCTCTCTTTCTCTCACTCGTTCTCCTTAATTTTTTATCCCTCAATTTCTTACTCCGTATTTTTTTATTCGTTTTGCCTTCATGTGTAAAATTTCGACACAGCAGGAAACGTCGATGATACGCTTCTCATTTCACTTGTTTTTACCGTGTAATGGAGTACATCGTATAATTATGCGGTAAATTAATGATATTGATTCGACTTGTTAGCATTACAATGAAAAATGAAGAGAAAAAATTAACGTATACAAATAAAAGTATTGATCTCTTTCTTTTGTGTTTACAAAAGCTTTCTAATTTGTATCAATATATTTCTTTAACCCATTAGAGACCGGAGAGGACAAATTTGGACACTATGTTCATGCACTTTTTTCGCACATCATTGGTCTCAGAAAAAATTCTTGAAATACCATGTCCGACGTAAATTTTGTCCCCTTTCAAAATCCGCCCTTAGAATTTATCTAGTGTAAACGGTTCAAAAGTTATTAACAATTTTTTGCAAAAAAACGTTTTTTTTCGGTACAAAAATTTGTTTTATCGAAAAAAATTTTATGAATCCGTTTAGATACACATCTTTTCAAAATCAGAAAAGTGTCCTCGATTCATGGGCTAAAAGATAACCGGATTGTGGACCCAAAAATCTAACATGGCGTCTCTGAAAATGGCGTTCGAACGGAAATTTTTTAAAAATCTTCAGAACGTTTTAGTTTGAAAGGTATCAATTTTTTTAAAAATGTCCCAAGAATAAAGTGTTTTGAATTCATCAAAGAATATACTGGAGTTTTTTGAGATTTTTTTGGTGACATTTTGAAAATTTTGTTGCTAAAATTTTTAAAAAATGTTTAAAAATTTCAAAAAATTTCTGAAAAAATTCCAGTACATTCCCTGATGGATTCTAAGTATTTTTGTCTCTTACAACTTTTTCCGAAAGTTGTTAGTTTTCGAGAAAAACAATGCCAAACTATTATTATTGCGTACTCCAAATTTTTTCTCGAAAACTAACACCCCGTCATGGACCTACATTAAATGAGAAATTTAAATGGGTTTTGGGATTTCGTTAGGTTTGGGGCGAGTTGTGTGTGGGAGGGGGGGTGACCGCCGCGATTTCTCTTCGGCATTGCCTTCAGGAGATATTTTCTTCATAAACTATAAACCCCCTCCCCTCTGGGAGGGGGGTCGTTTTCTATAAATTTACCAACGGTGAAAATTGTTATTTCTAATTGCAAATCATCTTCCCCCACTCCAATATCACTATTCTAGTACCCCTTTATCATTTATTCGCAGTAAAAATGTTCCCCCTCGCCTCTGGCTCTGAATCCCCACTTCGCAATAATTACCGTTCAAAAAATCCGAATCGTCGCTACAGAAGTATATTCCTCATAAGAGCCTGTCTATATGGATTCAAAAAACGCGATTTTCGTGTATTTTTATCTCTACAACTAGACGTTTTGAACTTGATATGTTACTCATACAGAGACCATTCATAATATAATCGATTCAACCTGTTAGCGTTATGATGAAAAAGTTAAAAAAAAATTGATGTGTACATAAATAAAAATTTTCGGTAGTTGATTGGCTATAATTTTATTTCCCTTACAAAAGTATTCTAATTCTCATTTACATATATTTTTGATGCGACAAATTTCGAGCGCATTACTCACACCTTTTATCTCTGATATGTTAATTGCCCCGAAGACAATTTTTTCCCCCTTACACCGAAAATTACCCGCGTAACTGACCGTTTCCCTCGGTCTCGGTTTAACTAATCAGGCCAAGAGTTAACCACACGAGCAGCTGGGGCTCGTACCGACGAAAAACTCTGGACAACGTCACGCAATCGCTGATCCCTTTTACCGTAGTTATTCTTTTTATTCGATTTAAAAAAAGAAATTATTCCCGTTTATTATTTTTCCGTTTCTCCCAAACCAGGAAACTCTCCCTTTCGCGTGTTGGAGGCGCGTGCAAGTAACGCATGGTCGAAAGATGATCTCTGTACGTGTAAAGAGCGAGTAAGAGCTCGTTACGCGGTTTTACGTGGAACACGCGAAGTGCGGGGAAAAAAATATATATAAAATATAAATATACATGTACCAAATAAAGGAAAAGAGAGAGGCGATCAAAATTACTCCAAAGTTTCTTTATTACTATATACAAAATGTGAGAAAATTTCGCGAAAAGCAACGAAGCGGTCTCCTCTTCTCATTTTTGACGCTTCTCATGTCCAGCGATTCCGTCCAAAGGGTGCATCACCTGCTCAATTGCACGGGAACGCGACGCAGGTGCGCGGACGAGAATATTCGCGCACACACGCACTTTGTGTACCTTTCGCGCGAGCATTGCTTCATTTTTCGTGGTTACAGAGTCTGAATATAATAAACCCAAAGGGAGCAAGAGCGACTTTAGCTGTGTAATCTTCCCCGCAAAAAGTGACCCTTTGCATTTTTGTGGTTATGGAAAATCGTCTTGGTATCTCCATTAGTCAATGCAGCTGCTCGAAAGACGAGGAAAAAAGAATGAACAATTTTATGGGAAAGTGAGATGCATCGAGTATTAGGTTTTGCTTTTTGATTTTTGGTTGCGAAATTTTTAAACGATCTTTCTTGGAATTTAGTTATGTGTTCGGGTGACATTGTAATCCTTAACAGATTCTAAAGTGAAAATAGACCCAAAAGTACCATTTGAAATTCAATTCTATACGTGTCTGAGTCCAAATCATTAAAAAATAGATCCAAAAAACTCAAAATCATTAAATATATAAAATTCATCTCTATAAATAAGTATCGTTTTTTGAAAGTTTCAATGTAAATGCCTTAAATAAAACAAATGTTCAATGAACCCAAAAATCATCAGAACCCGTAGAGTCTGTCTACACAACCTCAGCGACGTGTGTAGCTTTTCGCACAATCTCTATACCCGTATAATGAAGTTGATGATGGCGTGTGTCAGCGGTTCACCGAGGCGAGAGGGAGGAAGCGTCTGGCAGAGAGAAATCGTACCAGCACGCGAGTCACGGGTATGAGGAGGAATAAAGAGGGAGGAAATGGCGTTGGTACCATGCGTAATGATGATCCAGCGAAGGGTCCAATGGAGCCAAAAGCTCGTTACAAGCTCGTCTGGATTCTGGAGAGTGTGTGCGCCGAATTGAGCGCCTCGTCATGCCTCGCTTCGTCATTCGACGCATCTTTCTCCTCTGTTTCGCGTGTTCGTGTGGCCAGCTTCCACCCAAAACCCCATTTTCACTCGGTACAAGCATCATGTACCTTCCTATATGCGATCTATTATATCTTCGTACCCCAAACACCAACAAAATATGTTAATTCATGAATATAACAACCTCTCGTAATTTACATGCAAACAAATTGCCACCCACACCTAATTTTCATCCTCCAAGGTTTCATTTTTGATTTATTTTGGGGAATTTGTTAACTCTCAACAAAAATTCATAATTACGGGCTTTAATACCATCCTTTATGGCTTATGAACCTAAACGCATCAATACAAATATGAAATTTATAGTTTTAATCAAATAAATCCGTTTCTATCTACTTGTTTCATGAATTACTATGAATTCACGAACTACTAATACAATATCATCATCAGTTTCGAATTACCATTTTTGTTTATTAAATTTAAATTGTTAATTATAATAATATAAATTCTGCGTTACCTGAAGATTGTATGGTGAAAAATACTTTTAATTAATTCGCTGTAATCAAATTCTTTGCGGATGATGAGGACTTTCAAGGCAGTTCTCACTATTTCCGGAATGCCATCGCAATCCTACTTAACGTTAAATCTCGTATGGTTATCTTTGAGTACACCCTTGAGAATAAAATTGTCATTACAGTTGACGAATCGTCTTTTCGCAACCGTGAGAATCACCGAGAGATCGATTCACTGCATTTTTACACCGACGATTAATTCTCGACGAGAAGAATGCAGTACGGATCAGATCGTAATCTCCAGCGATGCGTGAGCAGAGTTCCTTTATTCTGAATCTTTTTTACGGTGAGGGAAAATGAGTAGAAAAAAGAGAAATGGTAGACGGGGAAAATCGAAATTTGACACGTGCAAGAGGTTCTTCAGCCCCCGGCGTCCGGTTCCGGTTCTGCAGTCATTTCCGGCCGGCACGCGACCTTAAGGTCTTCAATGTTCACAATCCACTATTCGCTGTACATCAAATGGATGTACTAGGTGCCTTGTCATTCTCTTCCACATCGTAAAACTCTTCCCTCTTCAACAACTGCGAAAGTCAGCATCCGTCAGCAACCTCTGTCGAAATGAATCAGAAAGAGGCCAACGACGTTTCGTGAAACGAGTCCTTATTATTTTCATCACAATGAAGACTAGAGTGACATCCACCGAGGGAGAATATCCGTGACCCCTCTCATCATTCGAAATCGATTTCTTTATTCTTGATTATTCCAGAATCGTCGATCTAACGACTCGTTTTTCCGAGATTCTCTCCATTCTCAATCGCTCTTGGCACATCCCATTCGAAATTTGCATGACAATTGAAATAGTTTCGTAGAACGTATTTGAATTCTGAATTGCAAAATCCCGGTCATCTTCACTGAAGTCTCCACTTGGCATTATTTCAGAATCAATTTTCGGCAATTCTTTTTCGTTTTCGAGAAACTTTCCAATTACACTTCTGTCTCAATTTCTTTTGAATTTCGGCGGTTGGTATGATCCAATTTCGTTGGAAGAACGAAATGAAAGTGTAAAAATCATAAAAGATTCATCTCGAAGAATACGGATACGATATAATATGAAATAATTTTAAAAAAGGTGTGCTGCGGCATTACTACATAAAGCAAGATTAATGAGGTAAAGTGCACTTCGATGCGAAAGAGAAAGAAAGATGGAAAGGTTGAAGGTCCGACAAGTATAGTTTCGAGCCAGGCAACCCGATGGACCCGATGGCGCCAGTCTATCCCTCTTGGACTTCTTGTTTTTCTTCGACTCGTTTTATTCTCTTTGGAGATTCATAGACGAGCGGGTTCGCGGTGCCCCGCGATGTCCTTTCGACGCAAGCGAACGAAGAACATTCCTTCCGGCGGACCGCTCGCGGAGAATCGTCTAAAGCTCGACTTTACGGATCTCAAGAGAATGGCTCTCTCGTGAGGAATAATAAAAGGAGTCGAAAAAGGAAAACAACGAAATGCTTCTCGCACCCGCGCCCAATCGGTCCATTCGGATGAGACTCAGGTTAACCCACATATACGGGGTGTCTTTTTTCGAACCTTCGATGAAATTTGAAACCACATTAGTCTAGAAATTTCTTATGAATATTTTAAAAAATAGTTAAAAACTTAGTGATGTTAACAATAATTATTTCCGTACTCAAAATTGGTATTCATTTCCAAAAGCGGAACTATAGTCTGGACGCACTCCATGCGTTGTTTTCATCATAATACCGGTATATAATTAGACTTTGTCATGCACGGTTTTCTTTGTTTTGTCGGAAGAAAGAGAGTGGCGTGCTAGAAGTCTGATTTTATTCAAATTTGGTATACAACATTAATGAAAAACGAATTTGAAGACTGAAAACCAGAAAAAATCAGCACAGTTCAAAGTAATCCAAAGTTCCACCCTATATATGGATATGTTTATTTCGTGTTGGAAGGTTTGTGCAGGCTTTGAGAAGGAAACCCGAGATCCCTTGGCACCGGCGCCCACGAGTATCCTCATCAGGTATCAGGTGAAGAAAAGACTCCGCGAACTTCTACCTGGCTCATCGACGTGCGCTCTCCTGCCCTTGGGTCGTGTCTCTCTCTCTTTTTTTATTACCAGCATCCTAGCACCTTTGTTTCAGTGGGAAGATAAATGACGAAAAATGGCCAGGGGAAACCAAAGAAAGGACGCAACGTCCAGAAATTTATTTGAAGTAAAAAAAAACATTTTTTTTCTTTTAGTGTATAATTTTAGTGTACTCGCGAAAGAAATTCACAAAAATGTTTTTCTTTCGTATTCTTATATTTACCGAGTATAGGAATGTAGTGTAAGGATTAAAAAATCGGCTCGCGGGCGCACCTTGATCCAGAAAGTGTGCAAGGACGCGTCGAGGAAGTCTCGAAGATCGCCTCAGGTATAGAGCGATCGTTACAATTTCGCGTTGGTCGTCCGGTTGGGAACAGGTGTGTCCGAGCGTCTCGCCTTCTTCGCTCATTCCGCATCTCCCGTTTATT
Organism: Cremastinae sp. B BG-2022a; assembly: GCA_030522605.1. NCBI lineage: Eukaryota > Metazoa > Arthropoda > Insecta > Hymenoptera > Ichneumonidae > Cremastinae sp. B BG-2022a. The sequence continues at coordinate 10,132 of JAPYYX010001084.1, read as the reverse complement.
CTTTTTTTCCAAAACGATGTCCTCAGTCGCTTCAAGGAATGCCACATCCATTATACCATTTGGAAGCTGATTATACGTGTCTGCTCGAGCGAGATCGAGCGCGACTATAAAAAGAGAGAGAAAGAGAGAGAGGGGGACAGAGAAGGAGGGAGAGATGATATCATCCCGATCGTGCGACACCTTCCCATGTTCGCAGCATCCGAGGCGCTTCTCCGAAAAATAAAAAGAATCTGACGCAAAAAGTTTATATTCGGCGATTGAGGCAGGTGCAACGAATTCCGGAGAATTTTTCGTCTGCGCGAGAGCTTCATATCATTTTAGCACAAATTATAAATGACTATCGTTGAGAACAAGATCACCAAAGTGGTAACTTGATCTAGGTACTATAATGAAATCAAAATTGGGAAATTATAGAAAGCGACTGGAATTTCGAGTTTGTACTCCTTTCGTTAGGCGAACATGCAACGGATTCCAAAACATGTTCAATCAGAAATGACTTCGCCTCGAATTATAAAAAACTACCGGTGTAAACGAAATCACCAAAATGGCTATGCTTGGTTCAAGGCCTATAGATGCCATAATTAAATGAAAATTCGAAAATGATAAAACGCTACTGGATATTCGAGATTGCCCATGTTCGCACGAATAAATACAAACATGAGGGAGGTTCGTGGGCGAGCATGTTTCGGAGTGGAAGACAGAGAGGGACGATTCGCGGACGAGCGAGGATGAATTAGGTGCTCGCTGCCCGCAACGATCTCCCTCTCATTTCTCTTGGCAAACGCGAATGGCAAATGGCGGGTGACAAGGCATCGGCATCTGCGCTTAATTAATGCACCAGGAGAAGCGAGAGTTACGCTGGCGGGGAGGGATCGACACAACCGAGGGATCCACGACATCGCGCGCTCCTGTTCTGCCTTTCGATGGAACGGGGGACGACTCTGCCGTGAGAGTTCTCTCCCTTGTCCGAGTCCCCATCACATATTCTCACTCTCTCTCTCTCTCTTTTCCACTAGACAGCTTTGGTAAAATCCACAGGATCCGACTCTACGGCGCCAGATCGAAGAATCTGTCAGAACTCCGCATGTTTCATGTTTTGTTAGAATTCACGACGTTTCTCTTCTAATGGAAAGAATATTTTTATCCGAGGTCGAAATGATGACGGCCAAAAAAGCCTGTAGTAAAGATGTGATTTTTGCTAAAATATCGTCAAAACAATATGTTAAGTAATAACTTACCTTTTATTTTTTACTTTTGTAGAACACACAACACTGTAGTAAAGATGTAATATTTGCTAAAATATCTTCAAAACAAAACTAAAAGTAATAACTTACCTTCAATTTTTTACTTTTGTAGAACACACAATGTCCTAGAATTAACAGTTAAGTCGGGTGTATCCTCCGAATAAGATCAACGGTGCATGCTATATGCCCATTAAACATGCCAACATTTCATCGAGGATCCCATGAGAAGATATTTGACGAAGCATCTCGCAATTCTCCAATCCTCCAGGGCATTGCCAGGCGCAGCTTGTCATTATCCGCGGACTCGGTTAGTAGAACGTGATAATATGCCCCCGCAACAGGTGTATCGACACTCGGGAGTTTATTCCCTCCCTCTCTACTGTCTTTATACCGAATACACGAGACGATCGTCTTTGTATCTCTCGTACCAATCGATACACATCCACGGGGCATTCAATATCAATGCTTCAACAGAATCATAAAACCCATACGACACGGTATATAATTTTGGATGCAACCAAACGATACAGAGTTTAATGTATATTCAACTATTATAGGACAATCATGCTTAACTAGGGACATTTCTCTTACAAACTGTTTATAAACTTTTTATATATACTATTTATTATTACATTATGTTTTGATTCTACTTGTGGACAATTTATTGTACTAAAACTTGTTGTAAACTATGTAATCTTGCCTAAGGTTTTCCATGGCATAATAAAGATTCATTCTGTCATTTATTCATTCATTTTTGCTGTAATAATAACCTAAATCCCACACAAGTCAGAAATAATTCAAGAATTCTTATGAGTTATTACAATAAAACTGATTTATAAGGCAAATGTCATATCTTTGAGAATTCTTACAGAATTACTTTTTTACTCTGTGGGAATATAGTGTATGAATCATAGATACTAATACTATTATTATTATTATAAAAATTACAGCAACATTTATTGACATTAAAGTGTTGACGCCAGAATCAAGTTGAAATATCAAGTAGATATGTAATAGACCGGACATGCGTTTATCACGAATGTTCTGTAATATAGTTCAAAATATATTTTATAAAATAATTCAAAATATGAGGTGCTACAGCTAACTTTTATTTCTATTGTTTTATGGATGCTAATTTTTATTCAATAAAAAAATATGGCAGATTTCGATTTATACAAAGAAATCGGGGATTGTTCAACTATTTATATACATGTTCAATCACTACTTCATCTCATTAGTTTAGAGTAATTAATAAAATTGTAAATTTTATCATTTTTTGAAAATTTTGAAATTCTGCATGAAATTTCCCATATTAATTGGTTGCGTACTTATAATGTTTACGATTGGGAAGGCCCTTCTCGCGTACGGGTGAGCGTGGAATTAAAAAAAGAAGTGGAATAAGAAATAAATAATATAGCCAGAGGGAACTCGTGCTCGGATTTTTCTTCTCCGGTTGAATATTGCGGCCGATTGATACGTACGAGAAATAAAAAGCGTGTGCGGGATTGGTAAAATGTACATATACGAGTGAGAGAGAGAGAGAGAAGCCTCGCTCTCGATAATGACGACGAGGAAGCGAATTGCAGCGTGCGTGGAAGCTCCAATCTTTCCCAGCATCGAATCGGTCCCTCTTCATTCGAATAATCTTCGGCTCAACCCCGCAATTAGCCAATTATTTATTGCTCTATGTCGGACTCTCATCGCGGCCCGTTTGTTCTCACCAAGGGAGCGAAAAAAAGAGCTTTCGAAAGGAAAAAAAAGATAACGACTGGAAATTATCCAGCGTCATTTTGCTGTTAATTTTAAAGAAAAGATGAAGCAGTATTTGCTTTTTTTCCTGCTTATTGCGCTTTTATCTGTTTGCCTTTTTTTCTCGGAAATTTTATTCTTATCCGAATCGCTCGATGAGCCGAACAATGTCCCAACAGATAAGGTTTAACGGCCCATTGTTTCGGTACAATGCCAAGATCTTCGCCTTACCGGTAAATAAATCGAAGAATCGGTAGGGCGTGTGAATGCGCGTGCAAATTTTGTCTTCCTTAAATCGTATATAAAATTGATCAAGATGACCGTTGGTTAAAGACTGCATGACCTTGCACTCTCAAAAAAAGCAGCTTGAAACAATGAGGAATTGGCCTCGGAAAGTAAAATGGCGCCTCGAAAGCCGAAAAGAAAAAAAATGTAAAAAAAACGAAAAAGGTGACTCCTCTATTGTCGCCTGCGCGTTCAAATGGAATTAGCTTGACGGGGTGTTGGAATGAGCGAGGGAGAAGAGAAAAGAGAAAAAGAGAGAGAGAAAATTCGTTTGGCGCCGTTCGGACTACAGGCAGACGGCCAGACAGGTGCAGCCGTCGTCATCCGAGATGTTGTTTTCTCTCTCTCTCTCTTTTTTTCTCATCCTTCTCTCGAGGTCGAGTACAAGCATACTCGTATATATATAGCGTCCGCGAGATGAGAAATCGAATCCGAGATGTTCGTGTGCCAAGGATCGAGAGAGACGGAGGACTGATGCATCGCGGACGAGAAAACGCGCTTCGCCGCTCCATCCGACAAACATCACGCTATATTTATCTCCTCGGACAGTCGATCGTTCGTCTTCCGTCTCTCGTTCTTTTCTTGAAACCACTTCGCGTTTCTCCGATCGCCTTTCGTCTCGACGTAACACACGGGAAAAAATACTCACTTCAAGGATTTTCCTCTTGAATTATCACTCTCACGCGGCTCCAGATTTATCGCTCAGTTTCCACGGATAAAAAAATGCAATCGCTCCGCGATACCGCGATTGAGCCCGGAAGTTGTCAGTCGCGCCTCTTTCAGAGGCTGACGAAAACATGTTCCACCAATCACAGAAAACAAAAGAAAAGTGCATTATATTCCGTTGGTAATGTAAATTCATACTTGTTTGCCTGATGTCGGTAACTTATCGAAGGAGTTACGATTATTGCGACAACTTCCGCAAGAGGCGCTTGTGTAGTCGAATGCGCGGTTGATCGTTACGCGTTCGAATTTGTATCCAAACAAGTGTAACCTCGGAAGGTCACGCACTCTTTTGTTTCCTCGTTACTGTTTTGTTTTCCATGTTCTGAAAAAGTTTTCAATTTATTTTTTCATAAACAATTAATAGAAATTTAAGAAACGATTAAGTTTTGTATCTATTGCGGCAATTGAGTGACTTGAAGGTTTGAAAATTTGTTGTTCGAATTTGGCTTTCTTTGTTGACGAACTTTCTACGTATGAACTAAATTTCCATGTTCTTTATGCATTTTCTAATTGTTTAGTGCTTTTATCAGGTATAAAAATTGCATGTTATATTTATAATATAATTGATAAAAAAAATAAACACGAATTTTATTACAGCTTGTCGTAATGTCTCAGAGAGCGAAACGTGGTCATCGAAATTTAGAGGACGAGATAGAAGATCTCGAAGAAGATGTACGTGGAATGTTTCATAACACTCGCAGATCTGCTCGAGGCAGAATACAAAATGATACATCCAGTCAACCATCAACATCCAGAATGTCACAAAGCCAAAATATGAACAAATCAAGAGCTAAGACGAACAAATCGCAACTGGATGACAATTTTTTGCCAAATTTGACGCAGTCTCAACGAAACAATACCAATGAATTGTGCGATGAGATGTTGAACAATTTAATTGGAAATGTGATAGCGTATTTGTTAATCATGGATAAAGAGAAAACTGTCATCGCTCGAGCTGACATAGTCAAAGCTGCGTTACCAGAACATTCGAAATACTACAAAGCAATAATGCAAAAAGTTTCAGCGATACTCAAAGAGGTTACAACGATTGACTGAATTTAAATATTTTTTAATTACATAAAATTTTCTATACTTTTAGATATATACATATTAAGGTGTTTCGATACAGTTAGCGGAAAACTCAAGAAATTAACTCTTAAAAGAGATAGGAAATCGAAAAATGATCAGAATTGAATAAAAAATGGAAACAATGTTTGTTATTAAATAAACGAATATAAATTCCGAAAAAATATTCGTCTACGTAGATATTAAGTTATTAACGAAAACATTTCCGTTCTAATGCATGGATTCTATAGCTATATTCATAGAAAAAAGACAAATTTCTCTTTCGATAACTCGACAACTATGTAGATGAAAATTTTGAAAAAAATAATATTCACGCATTTTATGTTAACGACATCCTGACAAAATTTTATCACATTCTGATCATAGTCGCTTATGTACTGAAACACCTTAAAACATTTGGTAACATAGAATTATTGAATTTTAGAATTGAATTTTTTTACTTATAGGTATTTGGATATAATTTGGTGGAGTTGCCAAATAGCAAGTACATCCTCACTAATACTTTGCCCAACCCTTCGTCATATTTGCAAGTTCCAAATGACAGGGGCGATCAAATTCTGATCTTTCTTGCACTCACGCATATTTTCATGTCTCCTGATAGGAAATGCACACTAGGTAAGAAATATTGTCGCTCTGAAATTTATGAAATTTATGTAATCTACCCTTTCACTAATTGAAATTTTTTGCAGAGAATTTGTTTGATTTTTTCAAATGTCTGAATATTATTGACGACAACAGTTTCGCTAATCAATACTTTGGCCATGTATCGCAATTAGTAAAAAAGGTGGGTTCAATTATGTTACAATGGACATGTTTGTCGATTATTGGACAATAGTGTATTTTTACATTAAAAATTGAAAAAATGTATTTTCAGAAATTCGTTAGCCAAGGCTACTTGACCATGGAAACCGATGACTCAGATCCACCCATAACATATGTTAAATGGGGTATAAGAGCAGAACATGAACTCACGCCTCGCAGAGTTCTTGAATTCATGTCTAAGGTACTTTTATTTATTTTTTAACTTGACAAGGAACACGCATTTTTTATAATGAATATTTAATTTTAGATGTTTGGAGGATGTCCACTAAACAAGTGGTACGAACCGTACAAATACATGTTGGAAAAGGAACAAGCAGAAGAACAATGAACATGTTACCGTTTTTTTAATCTAAGGTATGAATTCATAAAAATCCGACAGTATCAATGTCAAGGCCGAATTTTTATTTTCTCGCGACGCCAAGATATTTTTCTAAAAATTGTCTAGTCACGAAAAATCTTTTTAACGAATATGTTTAGTTTTTTATTCACTTAATCTCCTCCGTAGGTTTCGCGAGTTCCGAGAGCAGCCACAAAAATGCTCGTCGAGATTAGGTACGAGCGCGGTCGTGGATATTCGCTTGTAGGGTCAGGGATAGGTACATACGAGTCTGTAAACCAGCGAATGACCCGTGTACTCTATTCATCTTTTTGATCCTATGATATCGTATCCAGTTCGGAATTATTGAGATAGTCGACTGTCTACCTTTCCGCAAAATCGCTTCAGGCGTAATTGGATTCGTCAAATCTCTTGTACTCGACTCATTGCTTCAATTCGCGTTGAGTATATTCGATTGATACGCTCAGAGGATTTAACAATTATTTATGATCAACATCTTTTGACATTTTTTATAAAATTTTCTCTTCTCGTTTTTATTTCTCATTCATAATTCACGTTCGGTTCATTATCTCTGTTTTTTAATCCTAAAGCAATTTTCGAAATATTGTGCTCTACAAATTAATTTGTGAATTAAACAGTGTTATATCTTGCTCGTTAAATCCTCGGGCTTTAATATTCCACGACCAATTCGTATTCATCCCTGATTAAATTCGAGTGGCGACACGAGGGAAGAAACAAAAGCATTTCGTTCTCATTATGTCTCAAAAGCTTTGGTGTAATGAGAATGGACGGAGTTCATAACGCGGGCGCGAATGAAGTTTCACAAATGGGAGGAGAAAATTCAGTGACAAGCATTTTGATTATTCAAGCTCGGAGCAGGTTAAATCCCGAACGACGAATTGGAACGCAGTTTAATGCAATAGAGGGAAAACTCGTAGAAAGGCGAAACGTTCAAGAGATTTTATTCTAATTTATTTTATTTTACATGATACCTAAGAAAGAGAATGTAAAAAAAAAGAACTTTAATAGTTAAAATAATATAAGGAAAATATAATATTGAGTTTTAAGAGCAGTAAATAATATTTTTATTTATCAACGAAATATAAAGTCAAAACACATTATTTAAAATTAGAAAAAAGGTGAAAAATACAGAAATTCAAACTTGGAGCTGGTTAGATTTTTAATATCAGATTGAAACGCAGTTCAATCCGAGGAAAATCCACAGAGAAGGAAAACGGATCAAGAGATTTTGTTTCAATTTATTTGATTTTGCATCGTACGCCTGGGAAATGAAAAAAATTATTCTAATACCAGCAATTTGCATGCATCAACGAAAATTTTAATTTAATATTAATATTATAATTCAAAAATTCCAAAAAAATATTTTCAATCTAAATCGATCAAAATGTAAATATTTAAAAAAATACATTTTTGAATTTAGCGAGAGAGAGATATAGACGAGTGCCTCTAACTGAATTTACAACGCGATTCGACGATTCTGCGCGTAAGCGTTTTGGGTACTGTCGATGTGCGAGTGTGATTTGCAATCGTATAGGGCCCGGTCACGGCGCAGCCACCAATTGCGAATCTGTGTCAAACACCGGGGTTATTCGCAGCAGGGTTTTTCAACCCTACGACTCCAGTTCCAAATCGTCATTGAGAGGAGCTGCACGCGAGGCTCCTCGAGACACCACGGTCGGAACTTACAGCCGTCCACTTCGATGACAACCAGTGACAGATCAAAAATAATATCACACATGATCGAGACTCGAGCCTCCTCGATTATCATCGGTCTAAATAAATCGCCCCGAGAATTTCTTCGACTGTGATTTCATTTAATTATTAAGGTAATTGTTCGCCGATTTTAATTATTAATTTCTTCATTTATCTTAGTATTATTATTTACATTTACATTCATATTTATAATTTTATTAAATAGTTAAGTAAAATTAGTTTTAGTTAATTTTGGTATTTTTATTTTAATCTCATTAGAAAATATAATTTAGTGAATTAGCATTTGATTCAGTTCATTAAGTTTCGTCGTAGTTATGAACTTCACTCGTTTGAAGTGTATTTTAATTCAGAATAATTAATAAGTATGCGTAAAAAAACTGTAAAATATATTTTTTTTTAAATTAAAATAAAATGTCTTGTTCAGCTGATGAGCCATAGCTCCGTCCGTTTAGTACGCATCCGTCTAGAAAAAAAAGAATAGAAACGTTAGAAGGAAAAATATAGAGGCATGAGAAAAACACCGCAGAATAAATAATTGGAAGTAAAGGGAAAAATAACAAATATTATTTTATATAAAAAAAGGATGAGCTTGGTATTCGGTTCGGACAATGACGCTTACGATGGAACGGGACGGAGAATTAGCTCGGATATACAAAGAGAATCTGCACCGACTTTCAGAAAATTTGGGACCAAGCTAGTCAAGTCGTTCGTACCGAAGGTACACACAATGTTCAACCTTTATCAGAACATGAACAAGCGGGGGGACGAGAGTGAGGGGATCGGTGCGAGGCGCCGAGAATCGGATGTGACCGGACACGACAGGTTTTGTCAGGAACGTCCAAGGTCACGGAAAAAGCGGAGAACTTTTTCACGTCGTACCCAGAGCGCCATCGAGCTCGACTCCGAGGCGATGACGACCGCGCGAGGGATACTACGTCGGGGACGAAGCGCGAGCATCGAGGACGACGAGAGCGAGGACGATCGAGGACAATCCCAGTTGACAAACAAGATCGACAGTCTCGCGAAAATTCTCTTCAATCGCGTTTCCGTCGCCAAGGCCTGTCGAGAAAACGAGACGAGGTATATTTTTACATGAAAACGTGAGAGAGAATACATTTTGTCGAAATTATAAAAATTTGGTGAAAATAATGAAAACTTCGTTATTTTTTTTATAAATTGAGCTCCAAGAGGTCAGATTTTTTTTCATCGAAACATACATGTATACAATTGTAGCAAACAAAAAATTTTGTCATTTTAAACATTTAGTCTGACAATGAAATTTTTTTTTTTGCTCCAAACCCCCCGAGTACGAAAACGAGATGACGTATATTTTTACATCTAAACGTGAGAGGGAACACATTTTGTCGAAATTATAAAAATTCGGTGAAAATAATGAAAACTTCGTTATTTTTTTATAAATTGAGTTCCAAGTGTTCAGATTTTTTTTCATCGAAACATAAATGTATACAATTGTAGCAAACCAAAAATGTTGTCATTTTAAAAACTTAGTCTGACAATGAAAAACTTTTTTACTCCAAACCACCCGAGTACGAAAACGAGACGAGGTACTTTGTTATATAAAAACGTGAGAGGGAATATTTTGTAGAAATTATAAAAATTCGGTGAAAATAATGAAAACTTCGTTATTTTCTAATAAATTGAGCTCCAAGAGTTCAGTTTTTTTACATCAAACTGTACATTTATAGTAAACAAAAAATTTCGCAATTTTAAAAATTTAATCTGAAGAATGAAAAACTTTTTCTTTTGCTCCACGCCCCCCGAGTACGAAAACGAGACCAGGTACTTTTTTATATCAAAACGTGAAAGGGATAAATTTTGTCGAAATTATAAAAATTCGGTGAAAATTAAAACTTCGTTATTTTCTTATAAATTGAGCTTCAAGAATTCAGATTTTTTTACATCAAACTGTACATTTATGGTAAACAAAAAATTTCGTCATTTTAAGGTAGTTCGATCGCTGGGTGCCGTATAACCATGGGGCGGGGCCCCTTTTTGCAATTTTTGGGAAATTAATTTTGATGAATTTTATGATTTTCATCGATGAAAAAAAGTTAAATATGGTGGATATATTTTACGAAATTTCCGCATTGCCATTTTGCGAACCTTGAAAATTCTCTCACTGAAATAA
>JAPYYX010001083.1:6670-38218 GCA_030522605.1 Cremastinae sp. B BG-2022a | reverse complement strand
CTGGTATTTTTTTCATAGTGATTAACACGCATATAAATGGAAGAATCGCAAAACTTCAAAAACCAATAACTAAAAAACTAGACAACAGCATTACTTTTTTCTAATCGATTTGTATAAGATTAGCGATCAAACTATCCCAAATCAATCCTCCAAAATAATACGAAAAAAAACACCAACCAGTTTTCGAGTACGCTGGTATTTTTTTCATAGTGTTTAACACACATATAAATGGAAGAATCACAAAACTTCAAAAACCAATAACTAAAAAACTAGACAACAGCATTACTTTTTCCTAATCGATTTGTATAAGATTAGCGATCAAACTATCCCAAATCAATCCTCCAAAATAATACGAAAAAAAACACCAACCAGTTTTCGAGTTACGCTGGTATTTTTTTCATAGTGATTAACACACATATAAATGGAAGAATCACAAAACTTCAAAAATCAATAACTAAAAAACTAGACAACAGCATTACTTTTTCCTAAGCGATTTGTATAAGATTAGAGATCAAACTATCCGAAATCAATCCTCAAAAATATGAAAAAAAACCAACCAGAGATCATTGACGACGAATTTCCAAAACAAACAGATCTTAAAAAAATATTCTCAAGCTCGTAAGGACTTTTTCTCTCCGCAGACTCGTCCCAGACCGAGAAGAGCGAAGAAAAAAAAGAAGAAGGAGAGAGAGGAGTGTAACGAAACGAAAAAAGAAGAAGAAATGAAGAGAGCTCGCCCTTCTTACGTAATCCGTCTGTTAAAATATCAATCTCGACGTTTCACTCTTTGCACAGGGTTCGAGGGTAGCGGGGATCGGTGCGGAAGGGGATAAAAAGAGTTTGCGCGCGTTTTTGTCGAGCACGGAGAGTCTGCGCCCACATTACATCGTTTTCCCATCGAGGGGCCTGGACGACTACGTTTTATGCACATATACGCATCTGTCTCTCCTCTCTCTCTCTCCCTCTCTTTATGTACACATGTACATGTATAACGCACATAGATATATATGTATACATAACGATATATATATGTATATACATATATATAGAGCCCTCTCTCTTTTTCTCCTGGTAACGTCTGGGCTTTTGGGCTCATCAAAGATGCAACAGCAATCAGCGAAAACCCGACGACGGACAAGGGACGACCGTGAGCTTTGCTCGCGTTTCTCTCTCCTCTGGATTTTTTCCCCGGCTCGCGCGTATCTCGGGGCACTCGCCTCTCTGATGCTCGAGGCCCTCGGGCCGCGTTTCTTTGAATCCGCGGGAAGGATTACGTGTAATTTTTTGTTCCAGGAAAAACGAAAAACAGATTTTTTTTTTCCAACATTTTCCATGTTTTTTTTTGTGGCCCGTGGAGAAGAGAAGAGAGTGTGGCGAGGAAAATTTTGAAATGGGAAAGAATCGGATGCAGGGAGGAGGAAACGATTGGAATAGCAGTCGATTGAAAATTTCGATTGATTCCTCTTTTTGTGGATTAATCGGAGCGACAGATTCGCGGGAGTTAATTTTCCTTTTCGGTCTCTCGTTCGTACCGATCGCTACTTCGATGAGGTATTTCGCTGCTTTTTTTTTCTTCTTTTTTTATCTCTCTTTCTCTTTCGTTCCCTTATTCGCTTTTTTCCCAATGGCGCATAATGAAAGCGGGATGATAGCCGGGACTGAAAAGGCGAGACTCCCTCGAGATTTGGGCGAAGCGAGAAGATGAAATGGCGTTTCGCTCGTGCGGAAACGCTCGGGGTCACTCGCGCTAAGAGAGAAAGAGAGAAAGAAAAGAGAGAGAGAGAGACGAGGAAAGTCTTTGGGAAATCGCTTCTGAGCGATTACGTCCTCAAATCCTTCTCATTCTTTAATAAAGCCCCGGGAGCTCTTTATAGGACGCGTGATCCAGTCGATGAGTCTCGTACGAGCCTCGAATCGAGAGAAGATCAAAGTATTTGAGAGAAAAAACGAGATATCGAGTCGTAAAGAGGGACGAAATTTCCATGAAAATACACGTACACACGTATGAAATTTAATATCGAAAGTGAACTGCGTTCCTAGTCGCGAATTTCATCGAGAAATTAACTTCAGTTACGGTTAAGTTATTACAGATAACTTTTTTAGCCTTTGATTTCGAACGAATCAACCTTTGCATCGAGTGTAACATCATTTCCGATCAAAATGTAAACTTATATGGTATAATCATTTTGCTGCAATTAAAAAAAATTGTATGAAAACATATATGGGGCATTCCACATCAAATGTCCCTAATGTCGAAACTTGCATCTAGGATTTTTGGGTGATATTTGACTTTCTTTTTATACTATTTGAAAAATATGTTCATGATTTTTTGCTGATTTTTTTGTCTCAGCAATCATGAGATAATTATGAAACGTGAATTTTCAAAGTTTTGTACTTATTTTTTTTTAATGGTAACTTCTCTGATAATGTATTAAAACTTTTTTCTGATAATGGGTTTTTTAATGAGATTCTTAACAATTTTATGCGATAAATTATTTATAATTGGTTTAAGGAGGGTCGATACCAATTCTCCGGCTTTCTGCGTTAAAATTATGGGATATTAAAAAATGTAAAAAATTTTCTAAAATTTGGTGATAATGTTCTTTGGCATCGAATATGAACATTCAATTTTTATCCGATTTTTTTTTCTGTCTGGTTTTTGCGTAATTCAATTTTGAAATTCATGTGTATAAGCATAGCGTTCATATGTATATAGGTATACATTCTATGCATAAGAATTCGTATTTAATCGTGAATAGCTCTGGAACTAGATATACGAAAAAAATCTGAAAAAATTTGTGTCTTCATATTTGATGCTGAAGAATGCACTCACCAAATTTTATTCAATTCTCTACATTTTTGTTTTAGTTATCGACCCTCCTTAATATTGTTATTTTTCAAAAAAGTTTCAAAAATACGAGTCCTCAATACACAAATTTGAAGTTGGGTCCAGTGATGGAGAAACAATAAATTATATTTTGTTAATTTGTTGATTTTGTACCTCCAATTTTTTGAATTTTTTTTTAGTCGAGACTAGTATTCATTTAAAAATTTTTTTTTGTCAGTTTAGCAGATACAAACCTTCAAAAAATTACGTGAATCAGTTATTATTATTTTCAATCAATTAATCAACGAGCCATTGCATTAGAATAAAAAAATATTTTACTAAAATACAAAAATAACCTAAAAAAAATAAATTTTACATTTTATTCCACTTCAAATAAATCTTGAAATACTTTCATCTTCTAAACATCTGCTAAATTTTTTTTTTATCATGACTGCGTGTAATGAATGACATGTATCGTTTCTAATAAATTCATTTTAGTAAAAAACTCCACAAAAATTATGTTTTTATCTGTAAAAATTTGCTTCGAAAAAAAACGTGGGAAAAAATGTTCGTTGAAAGGTTGAAAAAAAAACATTAAAAAAATGTACACAGAGTGAGCGAGAAATTCTCTCGCGGGACTTTACAAAGGATTCACTGATATATTACGCTTATTAATGCTTCCATTTCATTCTCCATCTCTCCACATTCTCTCGCTAAACATTCTTCGAGTCTTATGCTCTTCCCCGCTTTTCAATTTTTTTTCTTCTCGCTCATCTCCCTTTCTCTCTCACTTGTCACTCGGAGTATTCGAAGCACAGCTCAGTAGAAACGGAGAAATAAATTAGTTACGCGGTCACGACTCTCTGCCCTCGGGGTAAGAATTTTTCTCTCGCGCAAAAGTTTTTCGAGCTCCGGTGTGGTCCTTTAAACGTTATCAATCCTCAAAATTGATTAACAGTTCTTATTGTCGTTTTGTTCTTATTTTTGCTTATTCATCGTTATTGTTTTTTATTATTTTCATGCTAATCTCTCCTCTTAATTGATCCAGACACTTGATGGACAATTGATCAAAATAATGATGAAAATGTTATGACTTATTTGTTAACGGATATGTACGTTACAATCAACGTTAAATAAAACTTTAATTGAAAATTTGTATAAGTTCAAAGTTTCGAGACAAAAGGGATAATCAAAATTTCTGAAGATTTTTCAACAATATTTTTCAATACAAATATACTGTTTAACCCTTATTAGTAACATTTCGAAAAATAATGTAATAATCGTAGGGAGTGATGGAAAAACCATTCGTATTATTTCGCAATGTAATACGTTATTAAAAAACAATGAAAACAATACTAATGAGTTTACAACTTTTCAACACACGACCCCATTCATTATTTTCACAAATTTCGATTTTAAATAATGATGATGCAATAATAAAAAATTTATGAAAAACAATAACATTATCAAATACAAATACTATTTAAAGAAATTATTTTTCTACATGTCGAGCAATTAAACAAAATAATATATTGAATAATTTAAATAAATTAAATACAATTTAAATGATTGAATTCATTTTTATAATATTATTTTTAAATCTAAAACCTGCGAAAGGCATTCGAAATTCGGAATGTAAAAATGACAGATTAAAATTTCTAAAGATTTTGTACCAAAAATATTCATTATCAACATTAGTGAATATCAAACACGTGAATGTAATGTTTGAAAATTGATAACTAAAATTATATTTTTTTTGAACAGTTGATGTAAAAAAATTGTTAATGGAAGAAAAAAGATGGAATAAATAAGATGGAGTGTGTCTCGAATTGGAGACAAGGCTTCGACATCAGGGCTCAGGTTGAATAGGAGTAGAGGGAACACGTGGACGACGTCGTCGACGTTGATGAGGAGGCTGGGTGAGTGCCCGGCGAGAAGATAAACGGATTACGGGCGCTTTGTGTCAACGGTGATCCGCTTCCCTTTGCACCCCGAAACTCGTCTCCTTCCTCGTCTGCTCCCCAACCTTCGGCATCCTCAATGCAATATTACGCGCCTCGATGCCGCCGACACCGGATGTCGCATCTCGTTTTCCCTCGAATTTCCCCGCCCAGGATGCATTTCGACTGATAACCAAATTTTCGACGCCATTCTCCCGTTAATCCATACCAAAAATCATTCACCTCTTAAAAAATAAATAAATAATAATCTTAATTGCATCTTAAAAATAAATAACTACATAAATAAAAATTTTGTTTATTTAAAAATTTTCATTGAGAACGAATGATGAGTCTCATTTAATTTCGATTGAGGACCAACAATCTTCGACGTTATTCTCCTTTTGTGCTCTAAAAAGCATATTTGCATCTTCAATGTAAATGGTATAAAATACGTTTTTGATTAAAAAAAAGAATTCTATACATCTGAAAAACTTTGTTTTTTAATTTTTACTTCGTCTTCGTGAAAAAAATTAATCAACTTTGAATGATACAATTTTCGACCATTTTCTATCATTAATTCTTTTGGACAATCATATTATCACCTTTGAAAAAATGTTTGCAGTCAAATTTTTTGTTTTTTAAAATCTTTTCCAATGTTAATAAAATAATACAATTTCGATCTCAACGATCCTTCAAAAAAAAGAAACGTCGGAAAAATAAATTTTGCAGTAAACAAAAAATTTCTTCATTTTCATCAAACTCCCTTAATTTCCACGATTGATTAAATTTGAAAAAAGCGATATCGTTTCATTCGACTTTCTCGCACACAATATCGCGAGACGCACTATTGTTTAAAAAAATTCGAAATAAATTAGCACGCACTCGCTCGCGCCAATTTGTCGCATTGTTTGTTCAAGAGGTCTCGCCCTTAGCGAATTTTTCCTCGCCCTTTTCTCCTGATAGGGAGAGAAAGAGTTCCTTTCGGACGAAATTTCGGCTCCGAGGGACAAAGCCGAAAAATTCCGACGTCGATGTCAAGTGTTTCCGCGCTCTATTAATTTTACAAAACGCGAAAAATAATAATAAGAGCAAAAGAAAGAAAACGGAGAAAAAAAACGAAATAAAAACGAAGAGAGAGCGATAAAGCTTTTTCGCCTCATTAGGGACCGAAATCGCCGTAGATCGGAAACAAAGGACGATTCTCGATTCGCCATTTTATTTCCCGTTAGCTTCAACCCACCGAAACACCCTCTCCTTTAATCTTGCACCTTTTCGCCCAGGAAAGCGCGCTAATCTCGCGCATTGTCCGATTTTCGCGAAACTCACGGCGCGTTTTCTCTCTCGAAGTTTCTTGTTGATTTTTTTCTCGTTTTTTTTTCGGATTCGTATTGTTTTCTGTTTCGAGCTCACGAGAAAGCCGCGAGACCCTTTTGTCCCTTGTTTATTGAAAAATAATGCCCCGGGAATAAAGAAAAGCGAAGATTCGTAATAAATAAGAAAGCCAGAAAGACAAACGTCAAACGCAAAACGACTTCGAATTCGACGAGGACTTCATCGCTTTGTGCGAAGTCAATACGAAGTACGAAGTGAATATATTTTTATGATACGGATCTGATGACACTAAGATCTCGAGGACTTCATTTTCTCCAGACTTCGCGTCTTTATGCGAAGAAGAATGCGAGATTGAAGTGAGGATATTTTGACAAAAGACTGGGACTATTAAAGTAATCCATAATTTATTTCCTTATAAATAAATATTAATTAAGTTATTAAGTTAAAATTATTATATTATTAATTAAATAATCCTTTATTCATTAAAACGATAACTTATTTAAAAGCAGTAAATTTTAAATTTCATTTTAATTAAATTCGAGTTGAATTAAACATCGAACTTTTTTGTATCGAGCTTTTTTCTTGAATCAATTTGTACAAGTCTACGAAAAATTGAATTTGCAAGGTTTGTTTTATTAACAAAAATGCTTGTTTTTAAAATTTTTCATGAATATAGCAGTATTTCCAAGAATAAATTTTATAATTTTAGATAAATTTATGTCAAGAATTGTAAACTTTTTCCTTGTTGAATCCTAAATTTTTACATGTGAGAAAATTGATTTTTTTGCGACTCAATTATTTTTTAACAATTTTTAATGTTCCTCTTAACTCTTTTACACGATAAAAATCGATCAACGAATACGTATAGATACATAATTTACGTTATTATTATTATTTTGTTAATTACAAAACTTAATTTGTTTAATAGATAAACTTATGTTTTTTTTTGTTTTTATACTTTCACAAAGCTTGAATCCTGAAAATTGAGTAAAAGAATTGAGGAGTAGTAAAATAAAATGTAAGAAAAAAAGGTCTTAGTAAAATTGAAATTTTTTCTTTTCGTGTACGAGGGTCATCGTCAAAATTGACAATGGGAGAGCGATCGGCGGTCTTTTTGAAGACTCGCACAGGTGCCCCGTGGGGTCGAGATTTTGTTCGGCAAAATCTCTCGCAACACTCCAGAGCATTTTGCCATTTTTTCCCTCCTTTTCTTTCCTCGGGGATTTCGCTAATAAGCAAATTCGCCAGCGAAGCCATTTCGTATAATGCGCCCGGGGAAGCCTTTTTTCGCTTTCTGCTCTCTCTTGCATATTCGCTTAGAAGCCACGTGGATTTTCGACCCTAATCCTCTCCCTCGTGAGAGACCAAAGATTATCGATTTATATACCAAATTTTTGATGGGATATCAATTTTTTAATTTTTTTTTTTCAAAAAATAAACCATAACTGTTAGTAACATAATTTTTTATTTTTATTAAACTTAGCACTGGATTGTAATCTCTGGTAGTGTTTAATAGTTTTATATTTAGTATGATGGTAGTCAATAATAATAATCATAATTATTTACAAAAAGTCACATAATTTTTCAAAAATTTTCCTCGATTTTTACCTCAAGAAAAATTATTTTTGAATAATTTAGAAATATCATCATGAGTCAAAAATCAAAAAATAAAATTCTCAAAAATAATATTTTCAAGGTCCAGTTTCCTGTGGGCAGTCTGCTATATGGGGATCCTCCCACGCATGGCTTGACGCATGCGCCAGGCCTCCCTTAAAACAATGCGTCGACCAATCTCGCAAGACAAAGAGGCTCGCAGCTCATTGGCTCACGCTCGACGGCCAATCTTTCTCGCCCGTTTCTTTTCTCAGACCCATTCGAGCATTATTTTTCTTCCTTCATATTATCGATTTCATAAATCGACATTCTGGATCACTTCTATTTCAATATTGACCCTAGACAATATTTTAAAAAAATATTTTTTATTGATTTATGTTTTTGGAGTAAAATAATTTGAATCAAAAATAAATTGACACTTGATTATCAATATTTTTGAATTATTTCTATTGAAACATTTTTATTGGCACGATTTTTTTCGAGCTTAATTAATTTAAGATAATTTTTTTTCAACTTTGATAATTTTAAATTGCTTTTGTTTGCATTTATTTCGTGAAATTTTTTTGTAGTAAAATGCTATTTGAATCTAAAAATAATATTTTAATTAACATGATTTATTGGTCGAATTTTTTAAAACTATTTTTGTCTAGTTTTTTCGTTGAGTTTTTTTTTGAGTAAAATAATATACGTGAATCAAAAAATGGCGTTCTAATCGATACGTGAAACTTGAACGACTTCTCTTTCTCTCTATTTCTCTCTTCGCTCCTCCACTGGAGGATGAATTTCAATTTCTACCCTCCTCGAGATCGGGACACGATACACGCGCTGAGAGAAAACCGTGCCCGGATTCGTCACGGAGAATATTATACGAGAAATATAAACAGACAATGACAAGTCATCGAATATTTTTCATAGACTCTCCGTGTCAAGGGAACAATATTAATGACATGCTTGATTGCATATCGGAATAAGAAATTAAAAAATGAATATATGGGGCAAGAAAATTAGAATATTAGTGTGGAAAATTTTTTTAAATTACATTCAAGTTACACGAAAAATGTTATAAATAAAAATTTCATTAAATAAAATGTTTCTAAAAATTGAATGGCAATTTTCCAAAAAATTATTAACTATATTTAAATTTTGACAGCTACAAAATATTGTATCGTCAATCTCTAAAATTTTAAGAGAAAATTTAATCAAGAATTTACGTAAATAATAAAGATAGTTAAGATCAGTGTTATACCAAAAAATATTTTCTAGGAAATTTTTCCAGGACGTGGATATTTTACAAAATTATAAATGAATAGGAAAATTATGAAAATTAAGAACAAATTTTTTAAAACACCTGTATTAATATTTCTAAAAAATGGCTTTTTAATTGTAAAGTCCATATAAATGAAGTGTTTTGTTATGTAAGAACTTTCAATAACAATGAAAAAAACAACTATTTATATTTTATTAACAAACTTTAATAGTACATAAATAATTTTAGTAACCGAAAAATAGTGACGAATGAATAAAAAACATAATAAATATTTTTTTAAATCTCGTGTTTTTATGAACATAAAAAAGAAAAATCGCACGAATACACGGAAGAGGCAAAAAGAACACGCGGGAGTTCGCTCGATCGCCCCGGATTACGCTCGATGATTCGTAATGGGCGGCATGGCCGCTCCAGTTTCAGGGACGGGAGAGAAATCGGGCGTCGCTCCACCGGAAGTGCGTCTAATGCATCCCGTCTGGGGGTCACGCGTCATCTTACTTCCGGCACGGCCATTACCGGGGGACCTAGGCCGAGCTCTCATTTTTTCATCCCAAGACCATCGTTACACTTTCATTTTTGCCGTTACTATTTTTTTATTTTTTTAAATTACTGTAATAATTTTAGCATTTCATCTCAAGTTCAAGTTCTTTTTCATACATATGTACATAATATGATTTGGATTTCTTTAATTTGTTATTCGTTTGTAAACAATTTGTGAAGACTACTTCAAAAGATTATTTAAAAAATTGCAACATTCTGCATGACCTGATGCATGTGCAGAACGGCGACTAATAATATATTCAATACTATTAAAAAATGGAATTGTGTGTTATGAAGTAAATATTTGAGGATAAAGAACGGTAAAATGTATAATTATTTGAGAGAATTAAATTTTCCATCCACCGAGGATTTTAGCACGTCGAAATTTAAGATAAAAACAATAAAGCTCCTGGCAGTCTCACTAAGTAAGGAGATTGAATTTCACTAACGAATAATCGGTGTCTCGGGACTGCCAGCTGCGACAAAGACGATTATAATTTCCTGCTCGTGTCCCAGAGAGTCCAGAGAGCGCGGAGAGAAAAGAGAGAGCTTCTGTCTCTGCGGAGAGATTTCCTGTTCGCGCGTGTCTCGTTCGAGAAGCATCGAAAGGAAATGAAAATCCCTTCGCGAGAACAGCCACCCCCGCGACGTACACGATTCACGCGGCGGGGAGAACGAGACACAGACGATTTTCCTTCTCATCTCCATTTCTCATTATCGCTTTTCGCCATCTCGAAACTTCCTTGGCACGAAATTACATTTTTAAGGTATTTTTGAATCCATAAGTGATTTAGTCACATGGAAAGAAAATTCCGATTTTGATCAGGCACCTGATCAGAGAGGATGATGAGGTGTACCTGATCTCCTCAACACTTTTTGCCATCTCAAAACTTCCTTGGCACAAAATTACATTTTTCAGGTACTTTTGAATCCATAAGTGATTTAGTCACATGTAGAGAAAATTCCGATTTTGATCAGGCACCTGATCAGGCACCTGATCAGATATGATGATGAGGTGTACTTGATCAGGTTTCAATCAGGTACCTGATTAGGTCCATGATGAAGCACCTGCTCTAGACATATTCAGATATATGTTTTGGTTCGTACAGCCAACAAAATGGCTGTACGAACATTTTTGATGCGTGACCTTGATCCTAGATCCTGATGATGAGGTACCGGCCTCGATCTTGACCAAATAATTGTTCCAGGCCCTGATGAAATATTTCACATGTTTCAGGCTTTATGAGGTACTTGTTTATAGATCTTGATCAGTAACAGTGAATAAATTACCTTTGGGTTCGATAATGTGTTAAAGGACTATAATTCTGACACACGTATGATCAGGTCTCATGAAGTGACTGATCGGATCAGGAACTTAATTAAATTTAACGCTTTTAATAGTGCGTAGAGAAATAAATTTTTTGAGGCTACTATGCGAAGAAAAAATTAATTTCTCACCAACCTCTGATTAGGCTCTTTTTACACATATCATCCCAGGCTGACGTTATGAAAACTTTTCGTTACAAATGGTTTTTATGATCAAATTATTTCAACTCAAACTTTTGGTATCTCGTACTCAATAACTCAAAATTTTCAATGTTTATAACGCAAAATAAATTATTTCAATATTATTTTTCCAATTATTCAAGAAATTTTTTCCCCAATTTTTCCCATATCGTTTTTTTCTGTATGAAAAAAATGAGTTAAAAAAATGGCGCGATTCTCGGTAAAGGCGTAAATAACGTTTTCTCTGACAGGCAGGGAGCGAGATAGGTGCCCTTTCGTATCGCGAGGTGAGAGGAAAGCGTCGATGAGCAACGAGCCTTCAACTCCGGGGTGGAAAAAGAGACGCCGACTTTTATTATTATTTTCTTCATTCATCTCTGGCACGCACGTTTCTTCTCCTTTTCCCCCTTTTGTCTCTTTTGATTTCGCGCGGATTTATTTTCGCGCTTTCCGCTCGCGAAGAAAAAAAATTTTACACGAAACGAAGGAAAAAAAATAATCCAAAAAAAAGAAATGAATTTCCATGACTAAAAAAATTTTCCGTCAAAATGAATGATTGAAAATATCTTCTTTCTCTAAGTATTTGTTTTCCACAGTTTTTCAGGATGTCGTGTTTATAATAAAAAAAATTATACGACTCATTGTCACCGAAAGAAAAAAAAGGTAGTCCTAAAAAAACGAAATAAATATTTGACAAAAAAAATGTTCCATCAAATCGTATTTTTCATCTTTTTCTTCTCACGGCTCATTTGTTTTTCGTCATTTTCCAGAAAGGCGCGTTTATCCGAGGACAGGCTGAAGGAGTTTCAGGGCTGAGGGACTGAAAAGTCGGAAGAGAGAGAGAAAGGGGAGAAGTTGTACATCCGTACATATCCGCGAAACAAAGCCCGTCTCCGGAGTTCCCCAGCTCGCTTCGTTCTTTTCCCGCGATGCATCGATACCGGAAACGCCTCTCCGCCAAAGCGAAACAGCCCCGGACAGATAGGATAGAAAAAAAGAGGAAAAATATACGAGAAGAGAAAAAAGGATAAAAAATACTCAGATGAGGAACCAAGAGCAAATTTTCTCGAACTCAATTATAATATTAATATTACATTCAACTATATATTAAATAATTATATATGTCATATCGATGCAGGGAACAACTTTTTTTTGTTAAGAAAAGGTTGTCCAGTTTTATGCTAGTCAAAAGACAAAATATTTTGTCCATTTCGAAATGAAACCGAATTCAATGTTTTTCCGTATTTTATGATAAATGCTTTTAATTTGAAATTCATTTTTTTAAATATTGTTTTATTTAAACTTATTTTAAATACTAAATATCAAATATTCTACGAATAAATAATAAATGTGTTCTATTTAAAACGATTTATCTATAATCACAAAATTATTATTTATTATTAAATAAATGTTGTATTGTATTTAAATTTTATAAATTCTATGGAAATTAAAAGATTATTATCATAATATTAAGGTTATTAATATTATTATTAATAACGTTAATATTATACGAATTTTTTGATCTCGCAGATTTATTTTTGGAGTTTTCTCTTTTTTTGCTTTCTTTCTGTGTGGATTCTTGGCCAATGTGACGTGGCCGGAACGAAGGAAGAATGGAATGATCAATATTCATGCCGAGGCTCGATGGGTTCTCGGGACGCTCGCACACGCACGGGCTCCAGACAGGGAGGAAGGCGAGAGAGAGACTTTCATTCGCGAGGGTGGACCAGAGAACGCGATTTCTTCATCGAGAAAGATTCACGGGAGCCAGATTTAGGAAAATAGAACGACGGGACTTTGAACACGTTCAGCTAACGTCTTAAATGTAATAATTCCAAAAACGTGCATGAAAAATTGGAAAAAAAAATGTTTTTCATGCTAATCGAAACATTTAAGATTTCGTATTTATATTTTGTATCTCTGTTTTTCGATATATGAATTCTGTAAATTTTAACTTAACGTTAAACAAAAATTTATTGAACAAATAATTAAATTTTTATATTCGAAAAAAGTTCTTACTTTATTAATTTGTTAAAATACGATAAAATTTCTAAATAATTCGAGATAAAAAAAGTTTTTAAGAATACGTATTTTTTAAATTCCTGAAGATATAGGGGAAGAGGGGCGCAAATGGCCCCCCCCCCCTCAAAATTTCAATATCCACACATTTTTAGAGGCAAAATGGGTCCCCCAAAAATTTCGGCAGAACAACATCTCCGCCCAAAATTTGTCTACTCAACAATAGTAAAAAACAATATCCAATATGAATAACAATATCGAGTAGACAAATTAAGAGCAGAGATGTTCTGCCAAAATTTCAATAGATATCCATAAATTTTTGGGGGCGAAATTTGCCCTCAAAATTGTTGACACTCAAAGTGTTTAGGAGAGGTAAAATAGGCTGTCGAGACTTTGAAAACTAACAGATATTTTTGCGCCAAACGTGTTAGTAAAATTTTTGTTTTATAGAAACGGTTAAAAAAATTACATATATAATGAAGGATAAACTAGATAGTGAGTTCAACACCATTATTTATTACACGAAACAATTTCTTTTATAGAAACGAAATAATCAAAATATAAGAGACTAAAACCAGTTCATTACACTAAGGGTTCTATTATTTTTTTCTTAAGGGGCCCATTTTGCCTCCCCCTTCCCCTATGTAATACATTCGAAATCGTTTTTAAATTCCGAAAGAACCATATTTGATTTTAATTTTCCGTCAATAAAATAAGGAATACTTTGAAAATCTTCCAACGAGCATTTTCCAGCAACGAAATCGAAAAAGCGCCATGAAAAAAGTCACAGATGCAATGACTGGTTGCAGCGTAAAAAAAAAGATAAAAAAAGATCGCGCGTACGCAGAGCCATCGTAGATTTTTCACTCTACTCAGCGAAATAAACACGTTCGCGAGCGGGCTCGACGATGAGCCATTTTGCGAAGAGAGAGCGAGGGTGCAGAGTGAGCGAGAGGTAAAATGTTAAAAAAGAGAGAACGCATTGTCGACGTGAATGAACGCGAGCGCGCGAGTGTCCCGGAGAAACGTGAAAGGAGAGGAGAAGAAAAGCAGCTGAGAGATAAAAGAGCGCGCGTTTGTCGCATTCCGAAACTGCGACGGGGTGTAGGGAAGAGAGGTGAATCGTTGGACGTCACATTTGACTAGGAAAAAAAAAGAAAAATAAATAGCTCAAAGAAATAATGGTTGGCAAAAAAAAACTATATAACAGAACAAAGTGGAAGTAATTAATCCGGAAAATGTGCAAATGTTTATTTTTGGGATAAAAAGAGATTTTTACATCTGTGATGGAAATTAAAAGAATAAATAATACCTTAATTGTAACGCAAGTGGAACAAAATTGAAATACTTGGAGAAAGACATAAAAACAGGTAGTTTTGAATGAAATAATAATGAAAGGACATAAAATATAACAAAGTGGAAATAATTAATGAGAATATATAAGTATTTATTTTTAGAGCAGAAGAAGAGTGTTTTATTTATAAGAAAGACTATTGAAAGAATAGAAAATATCGAAATCGTAGCACAAGTAGAATTGAGTTGAAAAATTTGAAAAATAATTAAAAAATAAAATTCAAAGCTTTTATAAGGAAATAATGATTGATAAAACAGTTAAGTAATAAATCAACATTGAAAAATTTTAAAAAGATTACTTATTTCGAATAAGAAAAAAATTTCACAGCTATTGGTAACAGTTTACAGAACACATAATAAATAGTTAAAAGAATATTGTAAATGTAATAAAAATGGAATAAAATTGACAATCTTGGAAAAGTGGGTAAAAAACAGTGATGAAAAGAAACTCCAAAACAAAGAAACTATAAAAAAGTGTCACATAATTTAAAATGTCTATAAATTTTTATTAACAGAGAAAAGGAGACGTTCATAATGAATGGAAGAAATCATTATTTATCTAAAAATCAAAAGCACATTCAAAAAAATGAATTGCAGACTTAAGTAAAACATAACAAGGTAAACCAAACCGCCAATTAATCTAGAAAGAGGACAAAACATTTCTTATGACAGAGCAACAAAAGTACACAGTAATAACTTCCCTGGATAATTGAAAAAAGTAAAGAGGAATGTAATTGTAAAATGAGCAGAAAAAAAATTGAGAGAGAGAAAAAAAACGAGAGGCCATTATCGTTTCTCGTTACTTCGCGAATTTCCTGACAGAAATATTTGATACGGATCATTTCCGTCTACGTATTTTACCGGAATTGCACTTGTGACGAGAACGAGAGAGAGGTAAAATTTGACAGGGAAAAAAGGGGAGTAAATTTGACAGAGGGATGAAGAGTGTACGTTGGAGAGAGAGAAAAAAACAGAAAATGAAGAGAGAGAGAGAGAGCGAGAGAGAGAGAGAGAAAATAAAAAAAGAGACGAGAGAGAACGAGAGATTTGAACGCGGGTACCATTTTCAACCTCAACGAGGCTCGCGTAGTTGGATTCACAGAGAGAGAAAGAGAGAGAGAGAGATGAAGAAAGAGAGAGAGAGCTGTAGAGTTTGGTTCCTGGTGCGGGCCATTAGTTGATGAGCCCGTCCTCTTTCCGCTTCCCCGTCTCGCTCCCTCTCGCTCGGACTCCTCGCGAGTCTACCGACGTTACAATTTTGACGTTGATTTTGCCAGTCGGCTGTCTGCTGGCCTCTCATGCCCCCAGGATGTGTACAAACCCTGAAAGCTCCGAGCTTTCCCCCCGCTCCGCCACCCTTCACCTCGTCCCTCATCCCTCCCCCCTCCGCCCTCACGAGCTTTCTCTCCCTCTACCTCTGCGTCTCCATTGTGGCCTCCATTATTTCCTATCCTGCGGACTTACGGATTCCGATGCACCGGAAACCAAAGGGAAAACGCTTCTACGAGCTTTACGGGAAACGGGCACGAATTTTCCGAAGCTTGCGGTCGAGCTTTCGCGATTTTTGACCTTCGGAATTCTCAGTAATTTCTTTTTTCCATTACTTTTCAGAGGCTCGTGGGGTTGTATAACCCTCTTGTAGGTTCTATAATTAATTAGTCAGGGAACGATATTTCTTTGGAGTAATAATAAATTCTTAACCTAAAAAGCTCTACAGAAATCGTTACTTTGTGAAATTGCATGGAAAGTTTGTATTTTCTAATGCAATGGATTCTTCATCATGAAATTTGGTTGATATTAAGATATTATGCTTTTATTTATCATCAAATTTTCGAAGCTTTTGTGGTTGAGTTTTCGCAAAATTTGGTTTTTGAAGCAGTTTTGTTGATTTTTTGTTTTCATTTATCTTGAGATGAACATCGAGTTATTCAATCCTCCTGTACGTGCCCTTTAAATTAATTAATTTGCGTTTGATGTTTGCTTGAAGTGTAACGAGCAAAAAGATTCACAGAAACTTTGCACTTTGCAAAAGGTAAAAAGTTTGCAGTTTCGAAAGCTCAAAATTTGTGATGGAGAAGTTAAGATTACAGGATTATCTTCGATGCTCGTTACGATTTGTATTTTTCTCTCAAAATATATATATTTAAGAGAAAAAAAATGTGCATACATATATTGTTCTTTTTTCAACAGAGAGTATTTCAGTAAACGCGTAACTCAGCATCTCCCGGAGAAAACCTTGAATCCATTTTGTATCTGTCTCTCACACTCATATTTAAGTGGAATTTTATGTTTATTCTGAGTAAAATATTATCTTTTTTTAAGTAATTTTAAAGTTATTTAGTTTTTACAAAAAAAAAACGTTAACCCACACACCTAAAAGAATTTAAAAAAAACAAACCAATCTCATATTAAACCGTTCTTCATTTTCGATCACCGATTCTTCATATTTTATCACTCGCTTTTTCAATCGAGAAAAATCCACGAGAGTTTTCCCTTTTTTCGAGATGCGATACGGATGAAAAAAGAGGAGGCATTGAGAGCATTCAAGAGGAAAGAACTCGCTCGCCCGTTCGCTTGCGAGTGAATGAGAGGAGTCTCGACGTTCTCATCGTTTCTTCTTCTTCTTCTCTCCTTCGCATTTTTTTTCCATCCCTCCCCTCGTTGCATTTCCTCCTCCCATGCACCGGTCGAATCCGCCCCATCGCGGGCATTATCCTTATTAAACACCTCTCGCGACCGGCCATTTTTTTCCCGACTCACTTTTATATTCACGTCGTCATTTACCTGGTTAACGTCTCGCAATCGTTATCCTCGATTATCTCGCTATTTTTTTTTCCGCCGTTGTTTTTATTCTTTCGCTGTTTTTTTCTTCTCCATGCTCGTGTTGTTTTTGTCTCTCGTTTTTGTCGTTGCTTCGTTACTTTTTTGTTGTTCCCTTTCCGGGGAGAACGCCTTTGTCGGCCTCCCGGTAGCGAATTTGCGCGAGGGACGAGAGAGAAAAACGAGAGATGAGAGAAAAGACAGAATGACTCCTGCTGGCAACCTTTTAAGCGGTGAAATGAAAATATCCGCGTGTATGCAGCGTTGAATCACGAGGGGTTTTCTCTTCTCTTTTCTCTCTGTCTCTCTCTTTTTATCCTTCTTCCTGAACTTTTTCCAAGCCGATGACTTTGCGTCTGTCTCCGCGGATAATATCGCATTCTCCGCTTTTTTATTCTCATCTCCTCCCCGCCCCCCGAAAGAGTTTCCGCGCAAAATGTAGAAATGAAGACGCGTGGAGATAAATTAAGTGGATTAAAAAAAAAGATCCGAAATATCGGGAATTTGAATATTTTTCTCGAAGGTCAAAAAATTCAGGATGTAGAAAATGGGTGAAGCGTCCATTGTTACGATGGGGAAAGATGAAGGGCGAGTTTTTTTCTCCCCACACGAGGCCGCTCTTAATTACTGCCGCGTGCAAATTGGAAGGAAAAATTAATCGCAGAAATGACTTAGAGAGCGAGAGGGGAAGGAAAAAGAGATGAGGAGAGAGGAAAAGACCAGGGTTGAAGATTCCTGGGGGTTGCACGTGGAAAAAGCGAGAGCGAGCTCTTCCTCCCTAGTCGAGACGGGGTGGTATCGCACAAAGGGGATGAAAGGAAGTCCGGGGCAATTAGAATGATGCCCCTTGCGCAGAGCTTTCTTCGTTTCATCCTCGCTCTTCTCTCTCTCTCTCTCTTCTTCTTCTTCTTCTCTTTCTCTCTCAGCTTGCTCGTCCGGGGTCACCCTTCCTCGCTCCTCATCACCCGAAAGCTCTCCCTGCTACGACTTATTGAGACAATCTCCCAACGTTACACTTTAAAACTTC
This sequence comes from Cremastinae sp. B BG-2022a, assembly GCA_030522605.1. Classification (NCBI taxonomy): domain Eukaryota; kingdom Metazoa; phylum Arthropoda; class Insecta; order Hymenoptera; family Ichneumonidae; species Cremastinae sp. B BG-2022a. The sequence continues at coordinate 19,973 of JAPYYX010001083.1, read as the reverse complement.
TCTCGTGAAAATTATTTCACCGAGACGACGCAATTATTCACTGGAAATTAAGAAAAACTTGATTTAATGTTCTGTTATTATATAACGAAGATGGATGTGACCTTTTGGATGCGTTTCATGAAAATAAGAACTCAGAAAAAGATCAGATCGAGAAAAAATGTAGTTTCGGCAGCCGAAAGTTTCATATTATCCGTATACGGTGTAATGAGAAATTTTAATTCGCTTAGAGCCGAAAAAAACATCATTTTCTCTATTTAGAATACAGCTCAATGTTACCTTTCAAACATGTACTGTCAGCATGCGAATTGGGAAAAAGAACAAGATCAAGGGAGAAAATGTCAATCGGGCAGCTGTAAGCTTGGTACGACCTGTTACGGTGTGATGTATTAAACCATGAAGTGCCGAAAACGGCTTGATTATTATGAGATTATGAAGGTCAATGTGACTTTTTAAACATGTTCTGAAAATGTACGCATTTGGATACAGAAAAGGATTCGGTAAAAATATCAATTCGGCCTGCCGAAGCTTTGCAAGGTCGGCATGACCTGCTTATGATATGATAATAAGAAGTACTGTATCCTGGCGTAACGAAAAATATATCAATTCTGCCGTGTGAAGGTATCCTTTGCATGGCAATACGTGATCAGGTACACATTATACATGCCGTACTACTGTCGTTAATGTATATAACGATTAATGTGAAAGGCGTGATCAGGACCGTTTGAAATTTAGTGAAGTATACATTGCAGATGTAAATTACTTAATGAGGACACCGGAATGCACGATCAGGTACACACATTAGACATGCCGAATCATATTCAACATTTGATCAGGTAAACATCGTTGACGTAAAATAGGCATGGAAATATCTTAAAACAATATTAAAAGTTAATGCGGCACATGCACATGATGCCGTATTAACTTTTAACATTTGATCAGGGACCCATTGCACTTTGCCATGCTTGCTTTACATGATACGGCATCATATCTGCCGTGGACTTTTAACATATTTGATCAGGGTCTTATCGCCTATTGCTGCCTATTTTACATCAATAATATTTACCTCACCAAATGCTGGATAGAATCCATCATGTGTAATGTATATACCAAATCCTGCATTTCAATATCAGCAATGTGTACATACCTAATCAAATTTCAATTATAATACACATATATGTTATATACATTAACAAAAGTAATACGACATATATATGTGTGTTACTCCCAAATGTTATATTTTTAATGTGAAACGTTTAATGTACATATGACAATGCGAGACCCATCAGTAGACATCATACATGTTGTGTATTATTTTTATTTATTTCATTTGATTGATGTTGATTTGATTATTTTGATTCGAAATACTAATGTAAAAAGTTAAAAACAATACTGCCGAATCAATCTCTGGTGAAATATTGGAATCAGATTTATCTTCGATTCATAGTTTTATAAATTCGTATAAAAATTCTCAAAGTATTGAATATTTTTCAAAATTCTCGGTACATTTAATCCCGATTTCTCGTCAACGGGATAAAGCGAGCGAGAGAGAAGAGAAAAACTGTCGTGTCCCCGTGTCCGGGGTGATTCGAAGTGACAGCGAGGGGGATGTCGCTCTCTCTCTCTCTCTCTACAGTCGCCGGGAGCCGCTCGCCAATATACGCCGTGACGTTCGCGGATTCCTCGCGTGCCAGCGGACTCGTCCCTTGGCCTCCCTCTCTCGGTTTAATGACGTATAAACTATATGCGCCGGATTAGCAACGCGACGCCGACCATGTCGCCACTGAAGAAAGAGAAGGAAGAAAAAAATGGGAGGGAGAAAAGCTTCACGCAGTTCTCGCGTCATATCAACCCTCTGAAATCATCCCTTGGCCATCTCCGAGAATAAATATACAACCCAGACATCTGCGGGGGAGAAAATACGGGGTAAAATGGAGTATTGATTTTTTTCAATTATTTAAACTAAAAAAAAATTCTGCCATATTTTTATTACTTGTTTATCCTGCTTATTTTCTCGCTTGTTTATTTTTTTCTCTTTATTTTCCTTCGTCACGACCTGCCTCAATATCAAATCGAAGAGTGTACACAATCGCAAGTGGCAATCGCGTTTCTTTATTATCGCGAGAGTTCCCGATCTCGCCCCGGGGCGTCGAGAGACTCCTCGACGTCGCGTGAGAAAGAGAGAATATAGTAGAAGAGAGAGAGAGAGAGAAAGAGAAATAAAAGAAAAAGAGACCATCGCCACCCCCATTGATAAGAATGAGCACCCGCGTTTGAGAAATCTCGCGCCTGTTAAACGACAAAACGAATAATTAACCGAACAAAGAGTATTTGGTGAAAAAAAGGGAGAGAGAATGAAAAAAGGAGACAATGGAGATGAGTCGATTTTTTTCTGTCTTTTTTTAAATTTCATCTCTCTCTTACTCTCCTTCTCAATGGTTGTATTCATCGTCTCCGAGACGTCGAACGTGTAAGAGAGCTTCAAGTGGGTCACAATGAGGCGTGACTCTCGCATTGAAAAATCCAACGCCCGCGGACGGACTTTGACGAGGCCCCTCGTCACCTTCCGGCCAATAAATCGAATCGTCTTTCGACGCGTTTCACGATCGGGAACCAATTTTTGCCAATTTTTTTTTAACCCATTAAAAAAATCCCTATCTTAAAAGTCACAGGCATAGAACGTAGATACAAAAAAAGACACAAAAAATAATTACTTACGTACGTCAAATACAATTAAGGACTTTTTAGACTACATTTTTGTAATTTTTTTTAACTATTGGCACATTTTATAAGTACATATTTAAATATACGATGAATTTTTTTGGTATATTCTCTCCCAAAATATGTAAGATATACCGGAGCCCCCCATGATACGTATAGCTACACTTGCGTACATTGTGCAAGCCATAATTTTCATGTAAAACCATTAGTTTCAAATTTACTTCAAGGACGCATTTTTCTTTTCTTGATGAATTTTACTTTACCCAAAAAAATTAAAAACTACGTTTTTAAATATTTCCAAGTAACAGAGGATTTTATTGTCATCCTCTATTACTTCTATTACAATGAACAATTACTTCAAACAATGATGCAGCTTTGATTTTTAATTAATAACAAAAAAGTTATTATACAAAAAATAAGCTCCCAATATTCAAAACATTTTTTGACCATTAGTGTACATAAAGTATATGTAAATTTTCGGAAAAAAAGTTGTCCGATATTAATATTAAAAAAACGCAAAAGTTTGATATCTATAAAGGGTATGGCAACTCCTTAAAATAGTTGAGAAAAGGGAGAAAAATTTCGTTCGACAAAAAGGTTGAATCGGCGATAAGGCGCGAGAGAGCGATGATCCTGACGATCGACGAAGCGCGATGACGCGATAACGACCGTGAAGGATAATCGAAGGATATTAATGACGGGAAAAAATCAGGGGAAGAGTTTCCCGGCATCGTTCGGAATAAATTCAACATCAGCGCGATATTTTCTCTTCCTTTTCATCCCGAAAAAAAGAATATTTAATCGAGGATTAACCCAGATCCGCCGACTTCTCAAAATTCAGGAAAATATAAAATGAATGGTCAAGTGAAAATCCTGATAAATGACAAAAACGAGAGATCGAAAGGGTGTTCGGATCATTTTCCAGAAATCCAGACTTTATTTGATGAAAAAGAAAGAATAAAAATAAAATAACGATCGGGGACAAGAAAATGCTTCTTGACCATTAAAAAAAGGGGAGACAGAAATGGGAGAATTTCACCACTTCCGGAATGCGAGAGAATGGAGGAAGACAAGAGAGAGAGAAAAAAAAGATCGAAGGGGGTCGAAAATCTCCCCCAAGGCATTGGCCATCATTGGCACGTTGGCGCATAAGCTCGAAGGGCTCTGCGCAATCAATAAGACATTCGTGACGCGACGGTTATGGTTTGATGGGGATCGGGACGAAGTATATAGAAACAGGGAGATAAAAAAAGTGAATTTTTGTTCGTGGGGTTCGGTCCGGTCATGAATATCTTTCGATAGATTGCGCTCGACCCCGCGGAAATTCGCGCGAACGCATTTTTGCCGAACACATTTTTTTGACAAATTTTTTACTTTACTCTCTCAAATAAAAACTTACTTAAGTTGAGAGTTGTCCAAGATCAGAAGCTCCTGATCACACCTGATCATTGTTAATGGAAAATAACAAGAACTAAGTAGCTGATACATCAAGTTATATAATATAATTAACCCACATTAGGTTTTTCAAGACCGTATTTAAGCCGAAACTTTATTTATGTACTGATTCGGTAGCCGTAATGCTGGTACAGCTTGTTTAGGTTACAATGTAGAGTATGCTACAACCGGTACTACAGCTGTAATGGTGGTACAGCTTGTTTAGGTTACAATGTCGAGTATGCTACAACCTGTATTACGGCACATCTAAACCGAATAAGCCGTAATGAAATTCGTAACTATGCCCAAATCAAGTTTCGATTGATTCGGCAGACGTAATTCTGGTATGGCAGGTTCAAGTTATTGTATTTATGCTTCCAATATGTTACATATCCTGATGTGATCTTAAAAACCTATTCTGAAGATGGCCGTAACATAATATCTCTAGTATCATGACATAAATGAGTCCCCGTATTCATGCTGAATCTGAATTTCTCCTGATTCGGCAGCCGTAATCGTGGTACGGTTGGATCATGTAATTATATAAATTAAATAAAAACCTGATATGAGCTTAATAACGAATCCCCGGACATTGTCGTAACATTAAATACCCGATCGGAAAGCCTGATTTGGTAGCCGTAACCGTGATACGGCTAGTTCAAACAATTTTATAAAAAATAAGGACCCGATACGACCTTAGCAAACGATTCTGGCGATAACCGTAACATTAAATACCTGATTATAACGCTTGATCAGGCACTGTTCGTGTCATTTTATATTCCTACTCAGTATACTCGTCACCTCCGGAGTTTCATAAGAAAAAAATTCCGATGAATCAAATTTTTGACATTTCCTCGAAATTTTGGAAGAAAATTAAATATTTATGATGAGAGAAAGAGCCGAGAGGAAGACTCTATTTTTCGTCTCTTTCTCCAGAGTCGCGGGACGAGGAAGGTACAATGCCACTTATTTATTTAAATACGGGGCATCCTGTTCCTTTCACAACAAGATTTATGCACGCCGCACCGTTAATTGCCGCGCCATTATCCGGCTAATGGTATTCCGAGTCCCGTGTCCCGTGTTTGTTTCTCGCGTTCTCCTGACGTCTGGCGTCGCCACGAAAATATTCCTCGCTCGTTTCTCAAAAAAAAAAAGGAAAAAAAGCGTCTACGTGACAAGTGCGATGCGCGTCAACCTCTTACGCAATTCGCCTTTCAGTTGTCGCAATAAAAGAAGAAAGAGACACAAAAAAAGGTTGAGAGAATTACAAGTCGCTGAGGTAACGACGTTAATTGGCACGCGAATTAAAAAATTGTCCCGATTTTTGTTTAATTCGTTCGAGAGGAAAATTTCCACCAGGTTTATGTCTTTGGTACTATGGAAATGGAAATAGAGAGGGAAATTCTGTGTGACGTTTGCACAGGGGACGCTTCTACGGTGCACGCCGAAAGGATCAAGAGAGCGCGCATTCGCACAGGAGCAGCCGAATTTCAATCAAATTGAAATTCGCTGAGGCGCCCCGTGCAATCCGCTAACGCTTTTCTCTCTCTCTCGTTCTGAAGCCTCTCGGCTCTCCTCTCGTTTCCATTCCTGTATAGTACGTGTAATACGTATTTCGTTCCGTACCGAATTTTACTGCGGGCAGCATCGATTTTTCCGTGACGTGCGCAAATTGACGAAAATAAATATAAAATTGACCTACAAAATACAAACTAAATGCTTTGAATGTAAAAGTGAATAAGAACACGTAAATAAATCTATTTTTATATAAAAATGAATGAAATTGCCAATGCGTAGATAAATTGACTATACAGAGATAAATCGGCAGCAGAACAAATTCGATAAAACAAACCCAAACGAAAATATAAACAAATAAATAAGAATTGTAGCAAATGAATAAAGTTTCGTGAAGCGATAAACGCAGAGGGATACATCGCCTGGGATGACGAAGCGTGAAAAATCGAATGAAAGCGTGACACCGCGTGCTGCGGAGATTTTCGAAGTTGGGCGAGAACCCTCGTCTCGTGTGTTGTCACTCGGACTCAGTAGCGACGCAAAAACGTTTATTATTCATACGAGGAATTAACGAGACCGCGTTGAAGACCGAGGAGAACGTCGCATAGAGAGAAAAAGAGAGAAAACAACCCTCGAAATTTCTTTATTTCCACCCCATCGATCGAGGAGCGAGACTGTAACCGAATTTACACTCGCTCCGACGACTATGAAATTGATCCGTGTCGAGTTTATCATTTTACAACCCTTTTATTTACTTTTTATTATTTTACATAGCTGATCTTTATTCGTTTCGAGAGAGTCGACGACGAAACGTTCATTTTATTATTCAAGGATTTTTTACCTTCAAAAGTGCTGTAAAATTCACGAAGCTCGAACAATCGGTGTGTGCTCTTTTTTTCGCATTTCGATTATCCGAGATCTCCTAATTGTGATTTTATTCCGGAAAGTGAAGGATATCGAAGAAAAAAGGTTTCGGATTATTGACAGCTCGAATTATTCTCTCATCCAGGGCTGGGTAAGGCGCTAATATCAGTCGATTAGCATTTTAAATCTTGAGAAGTGGAAAAAGGATTCCCGGGATCGAATCGCCTTTTTTCCTCGCCATTTTATTTTTTTCTGGAGAATTCTCGTCCAATCTCGACCGAGACTATCGACCTGTAACTTCGCTTCGTCCAACAAAACGCTCGAGAAAAACCCATTTAAAAGTTTGATTAAGAAACCTGCCGCACTATTATTCTCATGCTAATTATACGATTTTCCTTCCTCTCCCCCGCGTCCACGAAATTACGTCAAGATGGACTTCCGCGCTCCAAATCTTTTCTTCCCGCACTGATTTTTTTTCAATTATTTTTTCTTTGAATTTTAATGCAAGTTTTATCGAGTTTTAAATTTTTCTGTTCACTTGTTCGATGAGAGAAAAAATTGGGAGATCTCGGTTCCTCGCTTCTCAATTATTCTTCAGGACGTGGGGAATTTTTACCGTCTTCTTTCTACGCAGATATTTTTCTTTCGAGATTCTATTTGGAGTAAGTGGGGCGACGAGAAATGGAGCAAATCTTTTCCTCCGGAAAAATAATCGAGGGGATGTCGCTTCGATTAATTACCATCGCGGTGCATTAGCCGTATACTTCCTATCTCTTATTCACGGATCGTTTACGTAACGATCACTGGCTAATAACGAAACGACGGCAGGGGAAAATCGAGTGAGAATGGCCCCGGGCCGAGATGAGGGAAATAAGAAACCGAGAATGCGGGAAGATTGTTTATTCGATGCGAGGGCACGTGACGGGAGAGCGAGCAAGAGTTTCGATCTAGTAGCCGTAAATTCAGTTTGCGTTGTTCAAATGATATTACGAATTCTGAACCGACGTTTGCCAGGGGCAAACATGATATGATTCCGTAAATAAGTTACCATGTGTATTGCTGCAATAATACATGCTGGATATGGCCGTAATGCTGCGTGCACTCCATGTAACCGTATTAATTTATTACTATGACCGCATTATTCCGTACTCGATATGATCGAAATACGACGTGATTACTACATATGGCCGTATTACTCCGTACTCGCTATGATCGAAATACGGCGTGATAACTATGGCCGCATTATTCCGTACTCAATGTGATCGAAATACGGCGTGATTACTATATATATATGGCCGTATTACTCCGTACTCGATATGATCGAAATACGGCGTAATAACTATGGCCGTATTACTCCGTTCTCGATATGATCGAAATACGGCGTAATAACTATGGCCGTATTACTCCGTACTTGATATGGTCGAAATACGGCGTGATTCCTATGGCCGTATTAATGCGTACTTGAAATGACCGAAATACGGCGTGATTATCACATGGCCGTATTACAGCGTACTTGAAATGACCGAAATAAGGCGTGATTATACTATCGCCGTATGCCTGCGTACTTGATGTAACCGAAATACGGCGTGATTACGAGGCCATATTACTGCGTGCTTGATATGGCCGTAATACTAATCTGATCAAACTTTGTTACAGTATTTCTTATTTGGCCTCTGTACGGGAATACAGATCTAAACTTGATCAATCATATGCTATTCTGTACAAAAACGGTTTATGATTCACCAATGAGTTTGTTACTGATTGCCGAATAGCACTGACGGTATTCACAAAGCACGCGTTATTCGCTTTTTAACCATTGGAAATTCGAATTGGGCAGATCATGAGCTGATTACTTGCACTGGGAGTAGAATTCGAACCAAGACCCAAATCTAGTTGAGAAACCTCGATTGCGGCTTGCCGATTGTGAGTCTGCGATAAGTACTTAAACAAGGAATAGATCGGATGGAAGACATCTTCGGAGAAACTAAAAAAATGATGTGAAATGATAAAAACCGAAATAAAACCATGAGTAATACTCTAAAATATGAGGCGTAAAACAGTATTGCATCCATTCGGCCGTAGTTGATTTATTTCGAAATATTTTCTGAGGAGTTATTAAATTGCTCTCTCATACAAAATCCAAATCACAAATGTTGAGAGCCGTATACTCCAGCCGTAAATAACTTAGAATCAAGCCCGTATCTGCGCATGAGCACAATTTCTACCAAACTGACACAAAAATCGATAAGGGATACCAATTTTTTTCCTCTAATTTGTACAATATTTATTTGAAGCATGGGAAATTTTTCTGGTCCAAATAATATGGACAATGGGCAGTCTAATCGCTTTGAAGTCGAAAAAATTGTGATCGATGTTAATTGGAACTTTTTCCTAGTCGTGAAAGGTCGATAAATCTCGTCGAGCTAGATCTCGTTGTCGACACAATATAAACGCGAATGCGGGAAGATTGTCACACTTGACAATACCGACTTTGTTAATCCGAAAACAATAATAAAGGGGAAAGAAAGGAGAATGAGACAGAGCCGATGATTAAGTAAGAGAGAAAAAAATGTTCACAATGAACGAATTGACGTTTTGTTACCGATTCCAAACGAGACTAAGTCGCTTGACAAAATAACAAGATTTCAACGCTCATAATCTTCAATTATCCGATTCTTATTTCCGTTATAGAAAATTATATATTTAATTCACAGAAGTAAACGATCCTGGGAAGTTTCGTGATAACAATTCTTACAGTTCAAATCGCCCAAATTTACCATCGTCAAATTTAAATGAAATATTCAACAGTAAATCTTACCAGTGTAATATATTACGGAATAATGCATGCTTACAAAAATATCGATGAAAATCATTGTAAATAAATAGATAATTCGGATATTTGTCGACAATTTTGATATTCAAAGGATCTTGTTATTCCTTTCGTAAGAACATTTATAGTTTTTTAGGCAAAATGTTCTTAAAAAAATAGACACAACATACATTATAGATGATTCGTACTTATGTCAATGATTCTATGGAATTTGTTCTTTTTAAATCAATCGATTTTAATAGCAAGCGAACTTATGTCGATCTTTGTTTCTTTTGAATCAATCGGTATGAATGTTTAAACGATTTTTTGGATGCTACTATCTTTGAATTAAAAAAAAGCGTTCCTCTAAGCTTTTTCATGAAATGGATTTCGTAAGTCGATAGGAAAACTCCTTCAACACACAAAAATCAGAACCTAACTTATGTCGACGATTGTTGTTTCGATTTTGCTTATTTTGAATCAGTCGATATGAATGTTTAACCGGTTTTGGATCTTTGAGTACAATAGAAGCATTATTCTACGCTTTTTCGTGAAATGTATGAAATACTATAGTATTCAGCTAGTAGAGAACACTCTTTGAACACAAAAATAGGAAGCTAACTTATGTCGATCTTTGTTTCTTTTGAATCAATAAATGTTTAACCGATTTTTTGGATGTTACTATCTTTAAATTCAAAAAAGCGTTCCTCTAAGCTTTTTCATGAAATGGATTTTGTAAGTCGATAGGAAAACTCCTTCAACACACAAAAATCAGAACCTAACTTGTGTCGACGATTGTTGTTTCGATTTTGCTTATTTTGAATCAGTCGATATGAATGTTTAACCGGTTTTTGGATCTTAGAGTACAATAGAAGCATTCTTCTACGCTTTTTCGTGAAATGTATAGTATTCAGCTAGTAGAAAACACTCTTTGAACACAAAAATAGGAAGCTAACTTATGTCGTTGATTGTTTCGATGTTGCTTCCTTTGAATTAATCGTTGCGAACGTTTAACCGATTTTTTGGATCTTCGAGTACAAAAAAACGTTATTCTAAGCTTTTCATGAAATAAATAGCGTAAAACAATAGGAAATATTTTTTCAAAGCAGAAGGAGAAAGAAGGGAGAGAAAAAAGAAAGGATGAGAGGAAATAAGAGAGGGAGATAGGAAGCGAGCATGGGCAGCGTGCGTATCGATCTGGCAGCGTTACGTGCGTGCTCGGAGGTTGGGGTCCCGTGGCGTGTGGACCAATAGGAGGGCAACTTCTCTCTATACCTCCTTTTACTCTCCGCAACCTCCGCTCTTCTCTCTTCCACTCTGTCTCTGTCTCTCTTTCTCTCGGTTCGCCCATCGCCATCGCCCACACTCGGCGAGCTTCTCTTCCATCGGCAACTTTCCCTCCCTACCTCAATTTTCTACACACGTAAAACAACGCGCGAAGCTCCGCGAGAGAATTCCAGTTTTCGGCTCCGTGGACGCCTACGAATATTCCTGACAACTTGTGGAGTCAAAGTCCTCTTCATTCGCTCTCCTGCTCTTTCTCTTTCTCCGGGTCCAACTTTTGCCATAATAACCTCGTTTCTCAATATATTTTACTTCGTATGATTCCGAACGGATTCTTGATGCCATCGAAAATTCTCAATTCTTCACTCTAATCCAGTCTAAAATAATTTCTTAATCTATTCAAAGCCATGAATGACATTTTCACTATTTATGCACAAATTTTGATTCAAAAAAATTATTTTTCGAGCATGACTCAATAAAGGTTGAGTAATAATTAAATAAGGACACAAAAAATCGTTAAAAAGTAACAAAATGTTATTATCGTACATTTTATACGCTAATTCGAAAATTCTTTTTTTTCTTTTTATTCGGCAGAACCAGATCCCTCTGCTCAAAATTTGTCTACTCAACAATGCTAAAAAACAATATCCAATCTGTATAACAATATCGAGCAGACAAATTTTGAGCAGGGATGTTGTTCTGCCTTTTATTCTTAAAATCGACTCCAAGATAAATTCTAAATCACTTCTAAGCTATACGAATAACATTTTTATTTCATGCGTAAAATTTTGTTAGACCAAAAATTTAAAAAATGTAACCCGATAAAAGTTTTGAACAATAAATAATTATATAAATAAACACTTAGAAAAATAACTAAACGAGAAATTGCCAAAAGCTATTTCGCAATGGTCTAAATTCAATTACGTCAGACATTTCTTATCATTCTGAAAATTCTTAATTTTTCCTCTCAATCTAATATAAATTTAAATAAATCCCAAGCTAAGAATTATATTTTTGTTATTTACAAATAAATTATCTTCAATAAAGTGAATTTTTTTTAGTAGTATAACAGAAAAAACATTGGAAAAGAGTATCGAGAAATAACCGAGATTCGATCGCGCCGGACATTTTTGCACGCCTCCATCATTGTTTCAAGGTAAAGAGGGCGTACGCGCTCAGACGGGGGAAAAAAGAGACGAGGAGCGAATGAGGAACCGAGAGAACGAAAGAGAAAGCGAGAACGAGTGCACACAGACGAAAAGTATGAGCTGGTAAAGGAGAAAGGGCGCGCGAGTAAGTTCCCAGTGGAAATCTGGTACTCCAGGAAAGTCGAGTTCGCGTCTTGGACGCGATAAGCTCTTTTCGCTAAAAAGAGCTTAAAAAAAGTTTAGAAAAATTGAAAAAAAAGTGACTTCGCAAAAACAAGGCAAAAATAAAACAATGCACAAAAAGATAAAAGTTTTGAAACCCTGAAATGCATTCAGTAAATATTTTTTTAATTTGGTTAAATATTTGTAGTACACAGTTTAGAAAATTATCTCAGAATGTACTATTTGAAAATCTAATAAAAAATTCTTTGGATTTAAAAAATACCCCCAACTTTTTTCAAAGTAAAAAAAATGAGCAAAATGCTCTGGAAAAAATAGCATAAAAATGCATTTAGTGAGTAATTCTTAAATTTGGTAAAAAAAAATTTCACACTTTTTTAAAAAAATCAAAGAATTTCAGTCATTTTTAACTCTTAAAATACACGATTCAATTTTTAAAAAATTAAAAAATAGAATATATAAAATCAACTCAACTCAAATTAAGAGTTTGTTCAATCCAAAACCAAAAAAAAGTATACTGACGAAAAATAAAAAAAAATCATATATCGAGCATTTTAAAAACAATTTCAATTTCTTCTTGAGAACAGAGATAAGAGTAGAGAAAGAGAACGGAGCATGGGTGGGAAGGTTCTAATCCGTTTCCTTGGTTTCGCCCTCGGGTACTTTCGCCCCGTCCGCGAGTGCTCGCGGGCGAAAAGATGCCGGAGGAGGTCCGAAGAATCTTCTCTCGCCACTCGCTCCTCGATCCGACGAGCACTCAAACCTTTCCAAAAGACCATGATCGTCCTTCCTGAGTGTCCTCGATCGTCCTCCTTTTTCTTCTGTCTCCCTTCGATCCTCATCGCTATCAGCCCCGAGCAGTTGTTTTTCACGATGTATACCTCACGAATTAAAGTCGTCGAGAGCCAAAACTCTTGGCAAACGGAGACTAAACTTTGAGTTTACTAAATTCTTTCAAACCTTTTCATATACACATCCTCTTGAAATGTACATAAAATATATGATGTACTGTGTATGTTTGATTTTGTGTCGAAAATTCAAAACCATTCTTGGGTGAATTTCGTCGTACATCGTGTCCTTCCTTTATTTTCTCTCTTGCTCCGAACTGAATTTGTCAGTTTTTTATATCTACGTCCTTGAAGTATTGAGATCTGACATGGGGAGGGGTTTATACTCTTTTGGCGACGACAAGGATGCAATAATGATTATAATGCAGAAAATTTTAAAAAATTTTCTAAAAAAATTTAGAAAATAGGGGAGGGGAGGACAAAATGGGGTACGGGGGGCAAAATGGGGTACCCCAAAAATTTGGTGAAAATTTACAATATTTCAAATTTTGATAAAATTTAAT